>PVIY010024165.1:0-38405 GCA_004026745.1 Myrmecophaga tridactyla | reverse complement strand
AGGGTCAAGCAAGCTGTGGAAGATCCTTAAAACCCAGCATGCATAACCTGACTTTCCTACTCAAATATCAGAAAGAAGACCCTGAGCATGAAAGCTACGTTCCCTGCTTGGTGAGGCTGATGAGGCCACCAGCGGCCCTAAGGAAGGCACCCACCATTCCGCCTCTCTCCCTCTCCTTGGAGAGAATGTGAGCTCTTTTCATGGGGAGGCCAACTGCATTCTTTGTGGGGATGACCTCTGGTAGGTCACTCAGTGGTGGTGAACCACTTAGGAAGGTGGACAATAAATGCCGCTTAATGACGAGTGTGAACTCTTCTGCTATTAGCTTTCAGCCAATCATCTAATTCAGTCTGGCTCTGACAGTGGAAGGTCCTGAGTAGCTAAATGTAAAGTAGATTCTCTTGAAATAGAGGGAGTGTCTACTGCCCAGGCAAGGCCACGTCTCAACATTGTGCAGGTTATAATTTGTCCACTAGGGGCACAGACATATCGTACGTGCTAGAGGCACCCTGTATCTAGCCAAGCAAACACCACTCTCAAACATTTAAAAGCCTTTTAAATTCCTATAGCTGTGATCCCCACACTATAAAGTTTTCTCACCAAGTTCATAGTCCAACCTCTGACAGTGGCATACATTTCCAGAAAGGGACGTTTTCCTTGACTTCCATTTTAAAGTCTCAGAATGTCCTTGAAACACTTCTCATTTATACCAACTTTCCTTATGTACCTGAAATTAATGAATTAAATACATCTTGATCACAATTATATGTACTCATCATGAACCAAATGTTCGGAGTAATAAAACCTCTAAATTGATTAGCCATCATGTAAAGTAATTCTTGTCTTTTTTCAGTTTCTTGATTTTTTCTTTTCAAAGGTGTCGTTTGACCAATGAGTCTTTTTGAACAGCCAGAGTCACATGAAGTTGAATAAACCTTTTTAGGAAGTTAGCATAGTTCCTACCAATGAAAATGTCAAGCATAACTTGGATAACCACTTGATGGGGATATTGCAGAAGTTTAAATTAGAAGAGCTTCAACCTCTCATTTTTCTCTATACCCTTGTTTCATTTACAGACAGATACTTTTGTTCATTTATTCATTTGTTCATATACTAATAGTTGGCATTTACTGAGCACTTACTGAACATACATGTAAGACCTAGAGGCAGTGTCAAAAGCTTTGGGCACTGTCATAACAAACTTCCTTTGTCTCCCAATAAATTGGCACTGGTCAGCAGGGTCAGGTAAGACTGATAGCTCTTATGTGCCAGAGTGGAGATGCTGGCTTCTGGTGGAAGATTCCTTAGTTGTGCTACACTATATACATTAGTCAGAACAACATAGCAAGCCCAAAGAGCAGATCTGGCTACCGAAAGGAGCTGCTGGAAACTTGTATTGTCTAGTATATAATCTAGAAATAATGAGAACTTTTGGAATTTGTTTAGCAGTTTCCAGATTATACTTCTGCCATTTATTAATATTGTTGTCTTGGTCAAGTTACTTAAACTTTCTGAGCCTAGATTTCCTCATCAGTAAAATGGGGATTATACTCATGCCACAGGGCTTTTGTAGGAATTAAATGAGTGGGCATGTGAAAGGTGACCCCTCGACTCATGCAAGGCATTAGGTAATCCAGGCTCTTTTTCAGGGTTCTCCTTAAGGACATCTAGCCTCACAACAAAATGCCAACTGTGCATTAGGCTAACCCTGTACCTATAAGCACCAGAATTAAAAAGTTGGGGCATCTTCTGGGCCCAACTCTAAGATGCTGGTTGGGTTAGGAGAGACCAATTCAGAAAGGTCATCGCATTAGTCTCAGAGAGAGAACTTCCATGTTATTCATCAACTTAACACATCTTGAAAGTTGTAAAAAGAGGTTCTTTCCAATGAAAACAGTCTCTTATGAGTCAGGAATAAGATCTGAGTATTTTCCTGGTTCGAGTTCTTAACAGACCACAGATGAAGATGTATGAGTCCCAGAAACTCGACTCCAGTTGCCACCTGCACAGTGGTGGTGCCTAGGGAGAAGGCCCATCCACGGTGATGTTTAAATACCCCCAGGAAGCAGGGCAGAGCTTTGCAACTCACAGATAGCAATCATTGCCTGGACCAAATCTCCCCTGAGTGATGTGTGTCCCAGAAGTCAATGGAAGGGAAGCAGACTGTACCAATGAAGGTAAGAATGATATCTGAGAGATTTCAAATAGAGTCAAGAGGTCATTCTGGAGGTAATTCTTGTGCATTACATAGATATCCCTTTTTAGGTTTTAGTGTATTTGAATTGCTAGAAGGAAATGCTTGAAACTGTTGAACTGTAATCCAATAACCTTGATTCTTGAAGATGGTTGCATAACCATATAGCTTTCATGGTGTGACAGTGTGACTGTGAATACTTTGTGACTGACACTCTCTTTATCCAGTGTACGGACAGAAGAGTAAGAAAAAAGATAACAAATAAATAATAGAGGGAGATAAGGGATATGGAACATTTTGGGTGTTCTATTCTTCATCTTAATTTTTATTCTTATTTTTATTTTTTTGTAGTAAATGGAAATGTTCAAAAATTGATTGTGGTGATGAATGCACAATTACGTGATGATACTGTGAACCCCTGATTGTATATTGGGTGATTATATGTTATGTGAATATATCTCAATAAAATTGTACTAAAAGAGAGTGAGGCTCTGTGTGGTCTGTGGTGAAGTGTTCATACGGACCAAAGGCTATGGCTATGGGTAGGCCACCAAGCTAGCAGACAGAGCTGCAAGCACTGACAGGTTTTCTGGGGATGGAAGAGATTTTTCTCTTAGACACCTAAGAATGGAAATTACTTCTCTAATTAGGGACAATGACCTCATGACTGCATCCGGAACTTGTGTAGGCTTCCAAAATGGGGAGTAGGAGAAATCATATTCTGGTTTCCAATTTTAGGTGTATTAGGTGAGACCTGAGTTGGGTTTGAAACAAGTCAACAAACCTAATCCTTGCTTCTTTTTCTGGAATATTTGGGTTTTCTCAGTGTGTGTTTATCTTCCCCTTATTTACTTATTCTGCTGCTTTTATTAATAATTTAGTAGTCAAGTTCTCGCTTCTAAGCCTTTTCTGTATTTTAGAATATTTGCTTTTCTCTAATCATTACAGTGAAGAAGGTTCGTAAAAGTCATTACGAGCTCTCAATTATTTAATACCATGATATCTTAATCCAAGTCCTCCAAGAGGAAGATACTAAAAAGGGATTAAACTTGCGAATATTTTTTCATTAATGAAGATGTCTGAGAGAAAATGGGGAAGAGGATGGAAAAGGCAGGAGAGCCTTCAGACTGCAATCCTAGTCTGACCCCGGCAGAGGAGAGAGGGAAAGAAGGAAAGTCAGATGGCAGAATCCTAAACTGCTGAGCTATCAAGGTTTGGCAAGGGCATTGGGAAGTCCTGGAACTAGAGGTAGCTTTCAGAGGAATCTCACATCTCCCAGGAAGGGGCCAGCCTTCGTGCTGCTGCCATGCACAGTCACTGCCTGGGAGAAGCCTGTGTAAAGGATGGCTCAGGGTTCAGGCTAGGATGGATTTCAGAGCCCAGTAGCCGGGGCCCTTTGTCAATTACATTTTCTGTAGTTGGAGGTCTGTGAGGCGCATTCTCATAGCCTAGGGTTTGAGAAACCCTAGGGGGAGGGTTTCTCAAACTTGCCACCATTGACATTGCGTACTGGAGAATTCTTTGTTGTGAGTGGGTTCCCAGTGCACTGGAATTGTTTAGCAGCATCTTTGGCCTTGCTCCACTGGAAACCTGCAGCGACATCAAGTCTCGGCTATCAAAAACATCACCAGACATTGCCAAATGTCCCTCGGGGGACAAAATCACCCACAGTTAAGAACCACTAGACTAAGGAAACTTGGGAAGTTTTCTCAGGTAAATTATAAAATCAGGGGAAAATATAAATGGCTTGAATTATATATCATGATTATTAAGAAAACAGAACTCAGCTAGGGAATCCAAAGTGAGTAAGACTTCCCTGATGATTGGATATTAATGTCTGGTCCATGTGAAGTTTCTTGCTCTGAGATGAACTCACAGCCACATGTCTTACCCTAAATTTAAGGACACCAAAATAAAATTTAAACAATTAAATGGGTACTCTTTTAGCTCACTATGTCATCATGCAGTGCAAGCAGAAGTTACACTTAGGTATTTTGGAGATGGATAAAAATACTTTCACAGCAATGGTATACATACATTAAAATGACAGGAAGCAATGACTTCACATTTAATTCAACAGTAGTACATGCATCCAGAATGGAAATTAAATTCAAGAGCGGCAGATGAGGCTCCTGATTTGATTTTCATCAAACCGTCAGAGTCTTTGACCTGCAAGTCTTTTCTTTCAATGCAATTTTATTGAGATATATTATATAGTCACATATCATATAATCATCCAAATTGTACAATCACAGTATCATCATATAGCTGTGCATTTGTCATCACAATCGATGTTTGAATATTTTCATTACTCAAAAAATTAAAAATATAAAAATAAAAAAGACACCCAAAACATCCCATACCCTACCACATTATTTTTTTTTTTCCTAACTCATCTGTTCATACACTGGGTAAAGGGAGTGTCAGTCACAACTTCCACAATCACACAGTCACAGATCTGCAGGCTTTCGCAAAACCCATGTGACAACCTTATTTGTGTTTTCACCTGGACAGCAGAGTTGATTCCGAGTCACTTGGCACTGGGAGTGGTTTCCCACCTAAGCGTTATTACACCTCAGCTGGATGATTTCAGTCATTTCCAAGCAGGTCTTCCTACTTCCTCCCTTGCTCCTGTCCTGTCCATTTTCCACACAGGAGCCAGAGTGGCTCTTTTAAAAACAAGTCAGTTCCATTTCTCCTGTATGCAAAAGCCTCCGAGAGCTTCCCCTTTCACTTTTAGTAAAGGACTCAATTTTTACTGGGCCTAAGAAGACTTGAGTCCTTGCTACTCAGAGGGGAGCCTGTAGATCAGCCTTACCAGCTAACATCACCTGGGACCGTATTAGTGAATTTGACAGGTAGCCTCTCAGCCTGCCTAAATCAGAACTTACTAAAGCAGAAGCTGGTGTTAACAAGATCCTCAGGGGGGATCTGTCTGTTCATTAGAGTTTGAGAAACACAGTCCTCTGTGATTTGATCTGCACTAAAAGCTCTAACCTCATCCTCTGCTATTCTCCCCTCACTCATTATTCTGTAGCCAATCCCTTCCCTGTGGACACCCAGATCTGCCAAGTATTTCCCAGCCCCAAGGCTTTGTGCTTGCTGTTGTACGGAGCTGAGCTAGAACACGCTTCCCCTCATGCCCTCACTCCCTTCTCTTATGTCACCTCGTCAAAGAGGCTTCCCTGACCATGACAGCCGAAACACTTCTGCATTCCCAAGCCCATCCTGCCCAAGACCCGAATCCATGGATCCTGCCTTAGTTTAACACAGAGCACTCACCTTCCCTTGCTATGTTGGTTTATATGCTACTTGCCTGTCTCCAGCTCCACGAGAGCAGGGACTTTGTGTGTGTATTGCTCATTGCTGAGTCCCCAGACCCCGGAACAATGCCTGACACTAAATAAGTTGTTCGGAAATAACTGCTGACTGAATGAGCATTGGAATGGTGCAGTCTCGTGGAAACGTATTCCCTGGAGAGGAAGAGGCCCCACACAGACATGATGCTGCAGGTCCTTCTGCTCACCCAACCGGACACGATCCTGGCAGCCTCCAGCCGACATCGTGTGATGCTTTCTTCAAAGCAGCCCAAAAATTAGCTGGGGCCCATGGCAAGCATTGGCTGTGGAGCAGCGTCTCTCCCCAAGCAGAGGATGTGGGAACAAAGCCTGGAGATGCCCCTCCCCTTCTGGCACAAGGAAGATCAAGCCATGCATTGAGTTTCACCAAAGCTTTCTTGAAGGAGAAAACTGCCGGAGTCTCCAAAATGCACTGGATTTTTTGCTTTCTAGAGAACAATTAATCTTTATTTCTTCTAAAAACCAATGTGTTTATATATGCGCTGGAGGATTTGTCTGAAAAATAAAATAAAATAGGAGCACCTGATTTGACACATCTGGAGCAAATATATGGGCCAGATCTCTCTGGAACAAGATAGATAGATGGTTGGCTTCCTGTGGATGTTTAAAATGGGGTTAAGACAGAAAGATGGTAAAACTGTCTGATGACTTAGGCTGGGAAAGACTGAAGAAGAATGTGAGAAAAGGAGCCGAGTAAAATGGAGCATTCTAGATTATTAGAAATATTTCACTTTTTTTTTCCTGTCAAAAACTGTTTCAAATGTTAATGGAAGGAAAGACATGACGGGCTCAAGGATAGATTATCCAAGTATAGGCTTGAAGAACAATTCATATTCAATAACATTTTGCTCAAGTATATTCCTGGGCTCCTGAAGGCTAATCAGAGAACCCTAGCGAACCAGTAGAGAAAAATAAACCTCTCCACCCACCTCATACTTATCCTTAATCTCACAAGCCTTTCATACAAAGCCCAGGAGTGTTGGGGATGAAGCCAGCCATTAAGGGAGGTGGCAAATGCATCAGCTTTGCATGGGAAGTGAAGGCACAATAACTGTGAAAGTGCTTGAGCTGCACTAAATGCAAATGCAGAGGTATCAGAGCAGAGTCTAGCATTCAATATGGGAGCTGGGACCCCATGCAAGATTTTCAGCTACTGAAACAAGCAGGTGATTATAAAATGACCCACTCTCACTGCTTTTATTCAAGTTTCTGGCTTGAGTTTGTTTTGTTTTTTTGTTTTTTTAATGTTTATTTTCAGCCACATGTGCAAATTGTGGGTATTTGGTGTTCAGTTGTAAGGGATATTTGTAACGAAATAACACAAAGATAGGACTCCCCTCCATTCTACAAAAGCAATGCTTAGTTTTCATGCACAGTGCAATCAATTATGACTGCACTGTTCTGTGGCCAAGGGATGATTTCGGATATTGTTTTGGTTTGCGAAAGCTGCCGAAATGCAATGTACCTAAAATGGGTTGGTTTTTATAATGGGGATCCAACCTGAGGCCACATACATAAATTATAGATTGCTTTACACATGCTACAAAAATGTCAGTGTAAATAAGTTGAAAATTATTAGACAACAAATACAACATACTTTTATGTTACAACATTGTAAACATCAATTTTAAAGTTTTTTTCTTCATTCCAAGTTCCTAAAGTATCATGAACTACCTTAAAAGCAACATTCTCATAATTACGTTTGTAAGAAAAAACTGTAATGATTAGGAATTTAAAATAAATTTATAATGTGTTTCAGAACACTGCTTTAAAAATATGCATCCAATGATCCTATCCAATGACTTGATTTTTAAATTTACCCATCCTTGCTTTACTTTTAATTAAACATGGACTAAACAAAAGCAGCTATTCTCTGCAATTATACAGCAATACTTCTGTGATTTAGGTTTTTCTTCTTAAACATTTGCCTTTTACTTTACAACATATATGATATGGCTTTTCTGATAACAGAGGTAATAGTAACAGGTCATGGTGATCTACAAATAAGCATACAAATAAGCAATGCCTGTATGTCTCTATTTGGAAGATATCCTGCCATTCTTGTTCTTTTTCTATTCTTTTTTTGCAACAGAAAAAAAAAAGCTTCAAGTATTCCAAAAGTTAGGAAGGGGTTGGGAATCTAACAGCATTTCTAAATTGCTTCCAAAAACTCTAAATGATGAGTTTTTGGACCAGAAAAGATTCAGAAAGAAAAACAAACCTAAATCTGCCTCACCATTGCTAAGCACATGTGCAACTCATAGGAAAGGATGTGTGCATGAATATATGAGGGTGGGATTTGGCCACAGTCAGGCTGATAGCATCCTTAATCAAAGGCTTCATCATTCTGCCTCTATGGATTTTCTTTTCTAACTTTGACAAATTTATGGAGAAACTAACAACAAATTCAGCCAACTAATTCTGGACTCTATCAACGGGTTTATTATTTTGTCAGTCAAAATGCAACTCTCAAACCCTCTGAACTTTAGGAAATATTCTTCCTTTCATTTGAAAGTTTGCTTGTCAACCTTTTCTCCCACTAAATAATTTAATAAAAGCCCCCATTAGGTGTTGCTAGTTTGGATGAATGAAACACTGTTTTATTTTACTGGGAAGCACTAACATTTTGGTATAGACCTCTAAGATAACAGAAGTTACCCTTTGAAATGTAGTCCAAAAGGTAAACTGTCACTTTGATCAATAATGGATGACTCCCTAAGCACAGAGGCAGGGTGAATCATAGGCCATTTTACGAGGTAGAAGTCTGCTTTCAGTTAAGTGGTATTGTCCCTTCTCTGAAACTCTTGCCTCCAACAGCCCAGGATCCTTCCCTTCTGTCTACTTCCACCTTCTGGACTGCATGTCTTGTCAGCTGTCTCTTTGTACCCTGCTCAAATGGATATGTACCTGGTCTGCCTTCCATACCCTCAAGGTCCTGCTTTCTGAGATTGGCCAATGCAACTGTCCCCCCAAAAAAGATATTATCAGCTAGTTCTTAGTTAATAGATCCCTATTCCAAGAGAAATTGAAGTTTAATATAAGAACTCTAACAACATAATGCTCTACCCTGAGTGAATGGCTAAATGAATGGATGTTTGAGTTTATGCACCAAGGCAGGCTGATGGGAGAAAAAGGCCTCTTTACATCAGCCCTAAAAGCAATGCACCTGCCTGTACTGTCTCTGTGTCTAGTTAGTTTTCTAAAAGAAGGCCATGCTATGTGCATGGATCCTGCTCTGAAGATGCATCCTGGCCTTATCCCTCCTAGACCTTGGATTGGTTTGAGGAAGATTCTTGACCCCAAGTATGTGAATCTAGACCAAGGCACAAACAAAGAGACTTGTGTTAACAGAGTCCATAGCCCAGAGTTGCCCTGGGTCCTTGGGAATGACCCAAGTGT
This sequence comes from Myrmecophaga tridactyla, assembly GCA_004026745.1. Lineage (NCBI taxonomy): Eukaryota > Metazoa > Chordata > Mammalia > Pilosa > Myrmecophagidae > Myrmecophaga > Myrmecophaga tridactyla. The sequence goes on along the minus strand of PVIY010024165.1, from coordinate 29,453 downwards.
GAGTCTACCCAAAGATCTATAGTGTAAGAGATCTGTCGGCAAATGCAACTGAACTACAGCCTACTGGTGTGGGGCTTCACGAGGCTGCACCATTGATACTTGTTAATGTTAATTTGGAATTCCAATAAAATAAGAACGATTTGTCCATATATGAACAAAGGGATGAAAGATTCACAATGCACTTAAGGAGATGTTTGAGAGAAAATTTAACATGGGACAAAAGCTTAGCTGCAAACATTTACTCCACTCTTTTGGGGATTTGTTTCAGTTTGCTAAGGCTGCCCCAGAACGCAAAACACCAGGGATGGACTGACTTCTTTAAAAGGGATTTATTTAGTTACAAATTCAGAGTTCCTCAGAGGAAAGGCAGCTAACTTCCATCCAAGGTTCCTCTGTCACATGGGAAGGCATGCAGCGATGTCTGCTGGACTTCTCTCCTGGCTTCTGGGTTCAAACGGCTTTTCCTGGGGCATTTCCTTTCTGCATCTTCAAACATCTGGGTCTGCACTGCCCTGAGCTCTGAGTTGAGGTATACTGAGCTGTACTGATCTCCTTCTCTCTCTTCTGACCTCTCCTTTTAAGTCTCACTCACTGCTGAAGGCACTCCCCTTGGCCAACCGCAAATGTAATCACCATAGGTGAATTTCACATGCTGATGATTTAAGTCCACAGCACATAGAACAACAGGACAACTCTACCTGGCCAAGTTGACACCTGAACTTAACTTCTACAGGATTTAAGTGGTCGGAAGTGCCCAGTCTCTTCCTCCCATCTTCTATATCTGACCCTCATCCATGAATTCTGATATCTTTGGGACATGCCCCAAGTTCTTATATTCCCATTTCTTAAATCATGCTAAAATAATCTCTTTTTAAGTAAGATTTGAAAATGTTAGAGCAAATTGCAACTAGGCAGTTTGCCATAGGATTTAAATCTCTTCTTTCTCTCAGCTCAACTTTTCTAGAGGCTATCTTTTGGGAAAATATTTCAACTTTTGGCGAATTTATTCATATAATTTCTGGAAACTTCTCTGATCTAAGAAGATCAAGGGCTGGGAAAGGACAGAAGAGGAAAAGAAAATTTTGGGATTCTGAGGAAGGGGAAAACTGGAAAGGCTAATGAAATGGGGGCAAAGAGGTTACCAAAGATATTTCTTCTATTTTATATGTTGGTTAGAATCGGTCCTAGCCCCCAGTGCAAATATCTGCAAAGAGCTTTCATTTAGGAACACTTGAAATGGAGGTAGGAGGAAAATAAAGTCAAAGGTTGAGGAGGGGGTGAGAGCTAGAATATCTTTGAGAAGGAAATAGATTGAGTTGGTAAATGTTTAATAATTGGCTCAAAATAAAAAATGAAAATTAAAAAAAAAGAAAAAGAAAACAGAAGGCCTTGATTTGTAACCTATTTGCCCACTGCTATTGCATAAACACTCCTAGCATGGCTGTTTTCAAGATACCAACATGATATCACTGAATGTGAATTAGGAAGAGATGAATATAATTGGCTTTCACCAGCCAGGCCATGTCAGTTCTATCACATCACTACAACCGTATTGACTGGGACCCTCTCGTTGAAATTGGTGAACCCAAAGAAACAGTAGAAGCTGTTTCAAGATGATGTATTGAAATGTCACACTGTAATATTTATTAAAATATGCTTTTCAACAATGTCTACTTTTTGACAATGAAATTTTGTATTTCCTTACTTTTGCTTCACAAGCACCCATGTGAATTTGTATCATCTTCTGGTATGATTATACCCAATTTTATCTTATTTATTTTTTATTTCACTTTGTTAAATAAGTTAAATTCCTAAGAATGAGAAGTTGCAATTCAGTATGTAAACCGAGGAGACCACAGTGATGCTGTTTGTATTCCATGTAGAACACAATTCTATAGCATTTCTGCTCAGAACCTGGGGCTGCCTTTCCTGGTGGCTTACACAATTGTTATTATTATTTTTTTATTCCAGATCCATCATGCCTCAAAGCTGCACACTGTCCACAGAGAAATTTCACAAAATGTCCCATTACCTTAAATAGATGGGTGCAATGTGGATGAATTAGCGTCTCTATTTACAACCTTGTCTTTATTTTTTCTTATGCCTCCATAGCATATTAAAATGTTGGGAACCACAGTGACACTTAGCATAATGATGGATTCTGGGTTTAATATGGTATTCATAAAATATTTCCAGATTGTTTTATGTATATATGTATGTATGAAAAACAGATGTCATAATTCTTTATAAGCCCCTGACACTAATCATTTATGACGGACAGAAGGATAAGCACTCTGGATGTAATTTATGTCTTAATCACTTTTGTTCACATGCTACTGAAGCAATGGTGAGACTATTGCTCCTCATGAAAAGGGGAATTTTTGTTGTTGTTGTTAAAAACTTCACTATGAGAAAGAAAAATAAGAGGTCTTTAACAAGTACTTGTTTTCTGTCTACCTACTGGAATAAATGAATCAATTAATAATTTGATGACTTGATAGAGAATTTCTTCTGCTCCCCACTGGCATGATAGACTATAGAGTTTTGATCCCACAAAGTGGACCCCTTCATTTTCCCAGTATAGCAGTTTCAGCCCAGAAATTCCAGATTGTTATATGTATCCAAATAAGCTGGCTCTAACCCAGAGACCCCCTCTCCCTTCACAGGTGACTTCGTCATAGAAATTCCAGGACAAGGGTCCTCTTTCCCATTGGGTCCAGGCTCTAACAAGTCTAAAGGAAGCACAGGAAAGTTGTATATCATCTCTGTTCCATGTGTACCAGGAAGCTCTGTGCCATGGTGAGGCAATGTGAGAATACAAATATATCAAAAGGACCACCTCTGGGAAAACAACCACTGAGCAACCAATAAAAATCATTGGCTAGATATAATGGAAAGCTTTCATATTTATCAAGTATTCTTATACTATTTGAAGTTTTGATTTGTAGTTTCAGAGCTATTCTATTATCTCTAGCACTGTTCAGCCTACTTAAAAACAAGATTTTACTCTCTATCACTTTATTTTCACAGACAGAACCTTTTCAACTTCTTTTGACAGTTAAGATATTTACAGGATGAGATGAAATGAAGAGTGTTTAACAAGGCACATAAAAGAGCCATCAGTGTCTATGAGACAGTGGCTAAAAATGGGCATATCTAATATATATTTGGGGAAGCAAGGAAGGAAGAAATCAAGGGAAGCACCAAAGTAGGAAGAAAAGAATAGAGGGAAGAAGGGAATAATGAATGAGTAGATATATGTTTTTCTAAGTTTTTAAAGTAAATTGGACAATGAGTGTGGTAGTCAAATAGTTGTGTGAGCTTTCTACACTATCTCATCATACAGGCAGTGGACACTGTCCTTTAGGGATATTCTAATATCACCATGTTCTGAGGCTTGGGGCTTGTTGGATGGATGACTGATCCTCAATACCACAAAATAAAATCCAGGGTATCATGTACAGACCAATTGTAGAAGGAAACACCTTGGGAAGCTCTAAGACGATGTTGAAGAGTGGCCGCTAATGAACTACCTATATAGATCAGGCTTTTGTTTTCTAAAAACCTTTTATAATATCCCCTGCCACAGTGACTGAATTTAATACAGGCACTCACACACACACACCAAAGGGGAGAGGGGTAGAGCTGATTAACCTGTAGAGAGTTTGAATTTATCTTTAATATCCCAATGCTGAGGAGGTAAAGAGTAAAGAAAATCAGCTTAATCACTGTCTGTGGAAACATTTACCAGTACTGATAATGGCTGTTTACTCTTTTAGTAAATATATCAGTTGTTTATGGTTGTGTAACAAATCACCTAAAATGTAGCTTCTGAAAACAACACATATTTATTATACCACAGTTTATGTGGTTTAGGAACTCAGAGTCAGTTTAGTCAGGTCCTTTGCTTAGAATCATACAAGGCTGCAATCATGGTTTCAGCTTGGGCTGTATGCTCATCCGAAGCTCAAGTGGGGAAGAATCTGCTTCTAAGGTCATTGAGATTGCTGGCAGAATTCACTTCCTTGCTGGCGGTCAACTGGAGGCTGCTCCTAGTTCCTAGAGGTTTCTCACAGCTTCGGGGCATGTGGGGTTCCCCAATGGGTTTGCTTATTTCCTCAAAGCCAGCAGAGGAGGGAGAAACTCCAGCAAAATGTCCAGCAGAATCTTATGTAGCATAAGATTACATGTCAGCCCTACTGTATTCTGGGATTAGAAACAAGCCACACACCCAGTTCACACTCAAGGGGAGAGACCACACAAGGGAATGAATACCAGGAAGCAGAGAGCAGGAGGATGATCTTGAGGCTCTACAATAAGCATTGATTCTGAAATGTCACCAACCAATTCCACAGGGTCATACAAATACTTCACTTGTTATTTTCCTATGAAGTTGGTAAAAGGAGGTGTGACACAGTGCAGGGATAAACATCAGCCACATCTTAAAAGACCAGAGGGGGAAATAAGCCCTAGAACTGGAATTACCTGAACCATCCATAAATTAAAACAGAAACCATCCCAAAACATGTTCCATGTTCTTGATGTAATCACGTGCCGCAGGGATTCAAGGACTCCTGACCTTTTATGATGATGGGTTCCCTACAATCTGCATAAATCTTGCCTTTATTTAGCACAAAAAGCTTGGATTAATTTTCTTCTACAGTCAAAGGGAGTCTGGCTTTTATTCTTAATTATATTTGATATGCTGTGTTGCTCTGAGAAAAGATCAGTCCTTTTTTTGCATTTGGTAAGTGAGAAAGTTCATTTTGAAAGGTACACCTGTATCTGAACCAGGGGAAAAAGCTATTCATGGAATGAAATGACATGCTTCTCCAAAGGGTGGTAGACTTCTGGCTATCGAAGCCATACTCGCACCACATTATCATTTACAATGGAATCACAAACTGTGGTTTACAAGCCACTGTCTAAGGCACATCTTTCACATCACAGTGTGCATTCTTGGGAAGAATGCTTTTTTAAAGGCCTCCTATCCTTTCCCTGATTTGGGGCTAGAACATCATGCTTCAGTATCATGAGATCCCACTGATTTGCAACTCTGTTATGTTGGTACCTTTTGATGGTACTTAATACTTTTTGCTAATTTTTATCTACTTACAGCCTTTCCTGTACTGACAGTGAACTTCCTCAATGGTCCTCATTCAAAATGAGGAAAACATCATTCTCAAAAAATCAGAACTATATTCATGGATAGTTAGGGGAAACAAAAGGCAGAATAAAATGTATGAGTTTGGTCCTTCAGTTCCAAAAAATCTAGAGCAACCTGTAAAGTGTAGATGTTGCATCAGTTCTTCTGGGGCTCCGTTCAGTAAAGGATTACTGCAAAAACGTAAAATGGCACCTTAGGGATGAGGAAGTTACTCCACTTTCAAAAAGTAAGCATCCCCTCCTGCCTCACTCATGGGATTAATCCTTTTGGATGTTAGCTGCATATTTCATGAGGTTTTTAAATCAAAATCCAAGGATCCCTTTTTACTCCTACACTCTGGTACATACAGCTGTGAAACTATCATTTATACATTGTCCAGAGTTTTCATCCAGAGGTCACACACTTATGCAGATGTGATATTCATGTTTCCTTTAAACTGAGACATTTTCATGTGCCTTACTTTTTATTTAAAAAGATCAATGGAGTTACTAAATGTGACTTTCATAAATATCACACAGATGAGTCAATGTTCCTTGATGACAATTTTAGAAGACAGGAGAAAGAAAATACTGTCATCATCACATGGGGTGCAGACAGCTCCACTTTTTGATAATCTATCAGCAAAGGGGTTTATTTCTTTGACCACACAGTTCTTTCATCCAGTGTTTCCTCCTGACATTTTTCTTCGAAAGTGTAGGCAGGCTTCAAAGCCTTATCCATATGCCACTTCCTCCATGAAGGCTTTCCTAATCCCACTATTCAGAGACCTTCCTTTCTCTGTTCTGTTATAATGCTAGATTGGAGCTACCATTAGAGCACTTAATTTCATTCTCATTCATATTGCAATGAGTTTTTCATGTGTTTTCCAACTGGGTTATAAGTTTGGTCATGTTAATATTCAGCTAATGTTTTCTCTATATTACTATAATTCATTACACATTGTAGACACTCCTTACCAAACAAGAAACACTGCTCAGCCCTTTTTTGTTGTGGCATGTTTTTGGGGAGTGCTAATCTTACCTCTGGCTTGATTTTTTTTTTTTTAATAATTTTTGATTCCCCTTCCCTCAAATTTCAATTATTTATAGTATCTCTTTACACTGTATAGATTTTTGTGAGCTATTTGAAATTGACTGTATTATGGCAAAGAATATTTTAAAAATAAACAAATTACTAGATGACCCAATAAATGATAACTGAATCTAAAAGTATTTTATAGCATTTAATCAGGTCAATTTTTCTCAGATAGAAGCCATTTGGTGGCTATGTTAATTCTGGAAAAAATGATAATTAAAAAAGGATTCTAATCTGTGAAATGGAAAATCTTTATAACCCATAAGAATTTCTTCCCCAATAGTCTATTATTATTAGAGTTACTCAGATAAGAGACAGTTGGGTCCAATTATACTGTTGGCTTTAGACCCCATTTCTTTGTGTGAAATGAAGGGATGGGACTAAATGATCTTCACAGTCTCCTGGAGCATTACGTAGCATTATGTGATTCTTAAATAGTCCGGTTTTCTCTCTACTTCTCTTGGCCTTTGTTGACAGAGCTCCAGAACGTCAGAGAAGAGGTTTGAAAGCTGAAAAATCAATCTTTCGGGCCCTTAGTTTTCATTCAGTGTTGATATAGATTTCAAAACTCATGACAAACTGAAGGAAAAGCTGCCCGGAGAATTTGACAGTGTTGGAATTTATATGAGGCCCACCTAAGATAATTGCAGGATTTTTTTGGAAGCCACAGTCACTTGTAAGTGTGTAAATAGATGATAATCATTCAATATATATTGGATAATTGAGCATAAAAGTTGCTAAATAATTTCAAGAATATTTAGTCCTTTGGTGCTTAGTTACTCAATTTTTATTTTCTTATTTATTTATTTTCTTACATGGGTAGGCATTGGGAATCAAACCTGGGTCTCCGGCAGGGCAAGCGAGAACTTTGCCTGCTGAGCCACCATGGCCCACCCTAGTTATTTAATTTTAAAGCCTTAGAAAACCTATTGAGAAAAATGAGAATGTGATCCTAATATGGCAAGGCAAAAGGAAAAGAGATTGTAAAAGGTGGGACAATGGGAGGAGAGTGGGACAATGGGAGCAGAGTGAGGGGCTTGTATAAACAGAATGAAACTCTGCAATTACTACAACTCTGCATTCTCCCAGTGCCCTAAACTTTCCTGAACTCTCCCTACAGACACACACAACTCCCAGGAAGCAGGTCAGGGGGCAGTGTCCCAGGACACTTAGTACACAGGCTCTGAAATCACCTGCTTTCTACTTATTGGCTGTGTAAACTTGGTTTGTCTCCTAATCTCTCCAGACTTTTTGTTCCCTATTTCTAACATGGAGATCAAAGCAGTATTTGCTTCCTAGCATAGAGATGTTACAGGGATTAAATGAGATGATGTATTTAAAATGTGGAATATAGTGTCTGTCATTCATTTATTTGACAAATATTTACAGAACACTTGTTTATGTGACATATACTGGACCAAACACATGGAATAAATCAGTGAACCAATGATACTTGCCCTTGTGAAGTTTCCTTTGTAAGTGGTTAATTAACAAGTCCTGTTAGCAAGTGTCCTTTAGCAGGGGTGCCATATGCGAGCTTAATGATCTGTAATATGGGAGTAGGTAAAGAGGAAGAGTTAGAGAAATCCATATTGGAATTGGTCAGAGCCTCGAAGCTTGGGAAACTTGCTTGGTTTGACATCTGCAGGATTTGACCAGTCAATTATTGGATATTTTCAAATCTGTTCATGGTTTTCAAGATTTGAAGGAAAAACAGACAACACAGAAATGAAATAAAACAAATTATACAAATTATTACAATTACTGCAAAACAACAAAGTCTTCTCGTTTAGATTCTCTAAATTTTCATGATCAACACACTTTTTTCTCCGTTTTACAAAGTCATTTCTGTGAAATGTAAGGTGACATACTATTTAATGGACATTTATAAGTGTATAAAATATTTGATAAAATTCACTTTCATTTTGCAAAGTGAATAAAAAGTATGACATATATTTTCAAAAGGAAAATATATTTTGTAGAATAAATATAAGATGAAGTGTCTGCAGTCAGGTGTTTATAGTTCCACACTACACATTATCCACAAAACTGCTAGTAATTTATGAAGGATTGCAAGTTCTACTTCTGAAACTTGCTGTCACACTACCAACTTTTTTTTTGTATTCTTGCTCTCTAAGTGCAAATAAGTCAGACTTTCTCTGCACTAGAATACATCAATGAAATATTTAATTGAAAGTTGCATTGGAAATTCTTAGTAGGAGGCAGTACTAACTATACTAAATTCAGGATTTAACATTGCATATGCCCCATGTTATGATTTTTATAAATCTTCTCAATTTTTAAGTGCTACAGATTTTGGGGGTTAACCCTATTTGGTAAATATTACCATGTCCTAAGCCTTTCATGTGGCAGGTGGCTTATGCTCACTTGATCTTTCATGTTTGTCATAATATTTCTCCTCTATTACAGATAAGGAACAATAACAAAGAGGTTATGTAACTTTCTCGGTCCATTAATGGCAGAGCCAGTGTTTGAACTCAAGACCATCTGGTTCTAAAGCCCTGGGGTGCAGAGAGGATATTGTATCCAAGTGAATCTTAGAGACATCTCATCCTAGTGTTATGAATGAATTCCAATTTAGACTTTATCTAAAACATGCAAGATAGGCTTAATAATATTGAAAAGGGAAATTATATTCTGCAAGAGAAAACTATTAAAATATATTTAACTTTTATCACAAATTATTACATGCATGTATTTATACAAGACATAAGTCCAAATTAGGGGATATAAAATTGGGGATCTGTTTAACTTCAGAAATGTAAATGCCCATGGTAATCCTAGAGGTTTTTTCCCCCCATTCTTAACTTTCAGTTTTGAAATAATTCAAAACTACAGGACAGTCGAAAAAATATTACAAAACCCATACAGATAATTCTAACATACCCACATCCAGACACCTAAATCCACCAAATTTTAACATTTCACCACATTTGCCATATCATTCTATCATATCTCTGTCTACCTATCTATCCATATCTATCTATCTATCTATCTATCTATCTATCTATCTATCTGTCTGTCTGTCTGTCTGTCTGTCTGTCTGTCTCTCTCTCCCTCTATCTTTCTCGCTCTCACTAGCTAGCTATCATCTATCCATCCATTTTCTAAACAATTGAGAGTAGGTTGCAAGTATTATGCTTCTTGAATATTTACTCCTTATATGTATATTTACAAAGGACAAGAATTTTCACTTATGTAACAACTTAAGAACAGTTATCAATTTAAAAAAATTTAACATTGATATAAAACTTATAGTCTATATTCCAATTTTTTTATATCACCCAATTTTCTTCTTCATTATTTCATCTAATCAAGGACCATGCGTTGCAAATAACTGTCATTGCCTCTTTAAGTTGTTCCTTTTTATAACTGTATTATTATAAATTGTAATAATCTAAATTATTGGATATATATGTAAACATATATACAGCACAAATACTCTCACGTCCTCCAGTCCCAAGCATACCACAATGTTGCACTACCCTCACCACCATCTATTACCAGAACTTTCCCATCACTCCAGACAGAAACCTTTCATGTGTTTGCATTAACTCCCCATTTCACCCCACTCATCCTGTAATCTATGTTTTCCTTTCTTTTTCCTTGAATTTGCATATTTTAGCTATTTCATATAATTGGTATCATACACTATCTTTCCCATTGTGTCTGATTTATTTCAATCAACATAATGTCTTCAAGGTTTTTCTATATAGTGACATATATCCAAACTTTATTCCTTTTTAAGGCTGAATAATATTCCATATGTATATACCATATTGTGTTTCTCCATTTATCTTCTATTCGACGTTTGGATTCCTTCCACTTTTTGACTATTGTGAAAAGTGCTTCTATGAGCACTGGTGTACAAACATTTGAACCCCTGCTTTAAATTATTTTGTGTCTATACCTAGAAGTAGACTTGCCAGATCGTATGGTAGTTCTATGTTAAATTTTTCGAGAAACCATCAAACTGTTTTCCATAGTAGCTGCACCATTTTATATTTCCATCAACAATGTACTGAGGTTCCTATTTCTCTGAATCATTGCCAGCATTTATTATTAAATTAATAATTTAAATGATTATTACCATTTAAAATGATAGTCATTCTAGTGGATGTGAAGTGGTATCTCAATATTGTTTTGATTTTGCACTCCTTAATGGCTAATGATGTTGAGCATCTTTTCATGTGCTTGTTGGGTTATTTATATATCTTCTTTGGAGATATGTCTATTCAAGTTTGTTGCTCATTTTTAAATTGGATTGCTTATCTTTTTATTGTTGAGTTGTAGGGGTTCTTTATATATTCTGGACATTAAATCCTTATCTGATACATGGTTGGTTTTTCCCCCTATTCTGTTGGTTGTCTTTTCACTTTCTTGAAAATGTTCTTAATCACAAAACAGAGGTGAATTTAAAGGCACAAATTCTGGATCTCTCTCCCTAGACACTATGTTTCAATAAATCTGGGGTAGGAAACAAGCATGTGTATTTCCTAAACATTCCTTAGGTGATACTGGTTTATAGCCACAGTTGAAAAGCAAACGCTTAAGGATATTTTGTAGTCTATATAAATCTAACCCTGCCTATCTTGTCATTAGTGTCTATCTAAAAAAGTCTAGACAAATCCTGTTGGGTTAATAATTGCATTTGCACTATTACATAAGAATATGCACACACTCACAAAGGCACACTATAACTTAAAACCCTCATGTCCCAAAGGCAAGGTGATATTCTGAATTAGATCTCAAAAAAGACTCAGGTAATAGTGGAACAACAGGTAAAATCTAAATAAAAATTGAAATTTTGTTACTAATCTTGTACCAATGTCAATCTTTTAGCTTTGACAAATGTACCACGGTTTTGTAAGATGTTAACATTAAGTAAAGCTGGTAAATTAGTGTATTGGAACCCTTTGTACTACCTTTGCCACTTATCTTTAAATCTAAGATTATTCCAAACTTAAAATTTTATTAAAATAAATCATATTCAGGCAAAAAACTACTAAAATTTTATTAACATTTTTCAGGTTGTGACATAGAGCCTAAGGCAGCCACAGGTGTTTCATATCTTCCATAATCTCAATTGAGTGACAATGAGGAAGGTAAAGAGAAAAGAGCAAATGGAGGTTCAGAGCAAGGGGTTCAACAAGGACAAAGAGGGTGGGCAGAATCTGGGATGGTCCACCTCAAGGAGAGTTCTGGAAGCCATATGAAGCTGCCCTGAACCACAGAGATTATGTCTGTCCCTTTGCCTCCTCCCGCACTGGGTAGTACCAAATGGTTACATGACTTTGGGTTCTAGCAGCTGTGGGGCAGGGCTCTGGAAGGACATGGGGAATCAAGATCTGAGGGTTGTTGAGAAAGGTGCTGTCTGAACCAAGGAAAGCAGGCAGTTAATGCCTATACAAATTAACTTCAGAATTTAAAAGGGGGCATATCTACAGTACATTGAAAAATAACAGGGGATGGGTAAAGTGATGCAGATGGAATGCCAGTAACAAAAGGATGACTGAGGACTAAGGAATGCAGCATCCCAGCTATAAAGGTTGCCCCTGTTTCGAGGTGAAGGGTGAAATTATTGGCACAGCCAGGTGCTTGCATATCTCAGCTATGACTATTTGTTAATAAGATAAACATATTTTATTATCCATTACCACATATGATTTCAAAATTACCTAGGATGTCATCGATTTTTCCGAAGGACTTCTGCCTCAGAGAGATTTCCTCCTTCTTACTACCCCTACACTTTTCTCTGGTAAGCTCTTTTCCTGATGCTCCCTATATAATAAAACCAACAGCTGAGGATGCATGGGTGGTTTAGCAATCCCATTTCCATCTGAACAAGTTCAGACAGTTGAAGTTTTTACACACCCAGATTGGGGGGGGGGTGCGTATGACAATGGTGTCCCAGTATCACTCATTTTATCAAGTTGGGGCAAAGCAGTACACATGAGTATGACATGAGTTTCAACATGTTTGGAGCTTATGAGGCATCTAATTATCCGGTTCAAGATCCAGCTGATGGCTAAGGCCCAGAACTTATAAAATAGAAGGAAAAGAAAAATAAATGAATGAAATATAATTCTTGTATAAAGCTGATTACAAATGACTGATCAGGGAAGAAGAGATGTGTAAAGAAAATCCTCACAAAAATTCACAGTGCTTGGAAAGTGATTATATAAACTGGAACAAGAGTAAAACCCACAGGCTTTTACATCTGACATAAATGAGAATTTAGGGAAAAGGAAGGCTGAATTAGTTTACCTCCCTTATTTATATTTCCCTGATGTTCAAACACCCAATATTTGGTGGCTCTGCACTGATTAAATGAACAAACAAAAGCTTTGGGTGTGTGTGTTGGGGGAAGGGGGTGTTAATTCGTCTTGCTTTTAACTCAAAAACTGCAACGTATTTGTTTTTTCTCACTTGATGCTTCTCTCCGACCTGGAAAGTGAGCCCAAATTTGGGGCATTTTCATTATCCACATTTGGATTCAGGAGAAGGATCACCGAAGCCTGTCTACTAGAGCCACTCATAGGGCTCTTGTTGATCTTGAGAAACGAATAAGCTATTTTTTAATATTGTGTTATTTTCATTTCATGTTGAGCTTGCATTTGGAAAAGGATATTGTCCATTCTATGTTTTCCTTTATCAAGCGGAAGTAGAATGTAGCGGTTAAAAGCTTGGCTCCAGGCCAGATGGTCTGCCCTTGCTTCTCTGTGCCACCAGCTAATAGCTGTGTGACCTCAGGTCAGGCAAGTTACTTAATCTCTTTGAACCTCAATTTCCTCATTTGTAAAATAGGGATAATAACAGTACTAGAAGGTTGTGAATTTGTGAGGACTGAACGAGTTCATATATGTGAAGTGCATGGAAAGGTCCCTGGCACATAGTAAGCACCGCATAAGGATTAGCTAATAAATTAGATATATTTTATATATTGTATGCTACCATTCTATACTTAGGTGATAAATTTGTTGCAGGAGGGTCAGAATTTTAATTTTTTCCCCAGCTGTGTAATGTCATTTCAGGAACAGGGGTTGGGGAGAAATGAATGAAAAAGTGGGGACTGAGTCCAATCTTCCCCCCTCCCCCCCCTCCCCACCCCCACCTTCAGGAGAAATGCCCAGGGAAGGCCACAGGAGGTATATGCACATAAATGAACATAACAGTTTGGCTCTGTGTCTTAAAATGATATTTCCCCAGAACTCGGCACAGTCATCAGTTTAATTCTTGGGTTTCCAATTCTGTTTATATGTGTTCTATACTGGAAATCATAAACTGGGCCAGGGTTTTCAACACTTCTTATATTACAGTTATTAAATCGCTCTTCTGAATCACATGCTGTACAAAATATGGTTATACTCAACATATGGTCGTGGGTTTTTTTTTCCTTTAGACCGGGTGCCAAAATTCATTAAACTAATCTTTCTTCTAAATGACCCTAACCATTCCTATTTTTTATAAAATGGGTTTCAGAGCTGGCTTTTGATTTTGAAATGACTTTTAGAAATGAGACAAGAGACACTGGTCTCCAAGACAGCAGCGATCTTCCAGGAGGTGGGTCCTTTTGCCTCTTTCTGTGCCCTGACAGCCAGCTGTGACTCTTCCCCTCCTAGCAGGGTGAGGGGAGTGGGCAGGAGTTATCTAGCCCATTCCAGACTTTAGATTCCATGAATTAGTAAAATAATAATTAAAAAAATTGGGGACCGGCAGGAAGTTGCCAAACTTATTTTAGAAGGAAGACAATAAAACAAAAACCAAAATTACTATCTACTACCATTACTCATAAATGAAATAACCATATTAGCCCTACGTCTTTCTCCCCGGATATCCTTTATAGTGATCTATACGCAGTGTCATAAATATGTAATACATGTAGTCATGTGTAATGAGGTATATTTGATGTGCTATGTGTACACCTTTTTCAGAGGGATCCTGGCAAGAAGTCAAATATGAAACACAAAAAGTCTATTTTTCCAATAAAATAAACATGGCAGTGTTTTTTCTCCACCTATTCAAATGTCAGACTCATTTAGGCAGGGTCTTTGCCTTTCTTATTTGTAAAAACTAACTACTGAGAACCATTGCTAGAACATAGACATTCAATTAATATTTTTAAAATAAATGAATGATTATGCATATCTGCAAACTGCATTGCCATGATTTTCTCAATTTTTCATCTCTGGTAAAACACCAAACATGGTGCTGGAAATTGCTGATCTAGTTATATAGTTTGGGGAATCTGCCAAATAATGAGGCTAAAAAGACTGGAAAGCAATCTGTATGCATTTTTTTAAACCCACAAAAATGATACTAGTACTGTTAGGATGGATTTTTGTTTTCTAAATATTTTGAAAACATTAATAAATCATATGTATAATAAAAATAAGTATAAGTAATTTAAAAAGATATTCCGGCAAGTGTATTTCAAACTGAGAACTGTAATGCATTAATGGAAATCAATTTTAATTAGTCACTACCAGCTTTAAAAGACGAGATATAATAGCAGAGAATTGACTAGAAAATATCAGCATGCATCATACAGAGTACAGTTTTCTGTTATGAAAATAATTAGACCTTTTCTGGAGTTAAATATAAACATATGTAATAATGTATTTGTACTGTGATCTCGTTTGCAATGCACTTATCTAGACCTCTTCCTTGCCTCTACTCAAATGCTAGACCATCTCCAAAGGATCTCGTTTCATTATTTTCTTAGAGAGCCTGAAACTCTCCTTGGTCTGATGTTACATTGTCCAACAGTACATGACTGAAATTGAATTGAACCTAGGTGGATGTTTCATGTCAATTGTTCAGAAAGAATATTAGTAAACACAATTTAATATAGCCTAAATAAAAAGGCTGGTTCAAAAGACATGAGAAAGGAAAGACAAAAGTCAGGGAGAATGTTGAACTTTACCTGAGCCCTCTAATGCTGGAAAACTGCAATGATTATGAAATCTCCCCATCATTTTGTGTTCTGGGAAAATGGCTGATTGCAAACAACCACCCTGCACTCAGGTATTCCAAGGTAAGATCCATCTCGTCTTTCCTCATGACTTCCATATGTGGATGACTCCCTTGTCTACCTGCCTATATAAAGCCCAACAGCCCTTCCTTTTCTTTCACACATTCCTCATTAATGAATGTTTTCCCTATAGCAAGAGCTCAAATAAAATCATCTCCTTAATTGCATGGTACAGTTCCTTTGTTAGTTTGGTGCCATGACTTGGATGGATTGGATTCTGCATAATGATTCCTGTTTATTCCATCCAGGTGCTAAGGCTTCTCTGACCCCTTTGCGCTCTATTCCCAACTAGCAAACCAGGAACCCAATGGTGAGTCCATCCCCTGGTCCTGTGGCATGGATTCTAGCCCATAGGTAGCATGATAAAGAATTTTATTCTGGTTCTTTTCTGAGTACTTGCTTGATTTCTGATGCCAGCTTCTTTTGGTTTGGTGGTCTGTTCGCTTGGTGATTTCTGTAAATGGATCGATACATAGTAGAGATCTTTCTTCTGTTGCATGAAAGACTACAGACAATATTTTTTGCTGCTTTTGCTCTTCCCTGCTTTTGTGTATTTCGAACTCACATCAATTACAAATTCTTACCCACTGAAAAGAGAGCAGCTCATTGATATGGACCAATGAGTTTTGTAATTCTGTGTATGCTTCCATGGTCAAAATTTTAGAATTGAAGCTACATCTTTGTTTGTGTTTGTATGTATGTTAATGTATGTTTGTGTAATTCAGAAAGGCCTTTACCTCTGTTTGTGTGAGTGTGTAATATATCTCTATCTCAAATGATATTGCCAGATTAGATTATAAAATCTCTTAAAGGAGCTTGATTCTGATTGGTTTAGAGATAAATTAACACTTATATAAACTGAACATTTTAAAAATTTTCAGAAATTGAGGAAATGGGATCTGAAATACTTTTAATGTAGGAAAAAAAGAGGTACCTTACAAAAGCTAACTTAGAAATGTTTTAAGAATTCAAGTTCACATAATTTATGTGAAGTTTTAGCAAACAAACTAATTTAATAACTTCAGTTTTAAAATAATAACTATGATTTCTCTGAGTTATTAATATTAAGTATAGTACAAATATACTTTTTATTAACTCTTATACAGGTTTACTGATCCAACAAGTTAGTATTACTTTTCTACTTAATTTTTAACATTAAAAAAATGTAGATTCACATTTAAACAAATTGAATCATTAATTCTGAGAGACTTTCTTTTCAACAGTAATTATGTTTTTTAGTATGTCAGTTTGTAGATAATTTCTGATATCTTTGGATAAGCTAAAACCTTGGTTTTTATACTAAATTGAGAGTATTAATGAATGTTTCTTGGGCACCAAGATTATTTCTAAGAGAGAACACTGAAATATTGATTACTAAGCATAATTTTAAGTTTATAGACTTTCTGTCTCCTGATTTAATGCACTATAGGAAGTTGATATGCATTTGAGTTGGTTAATAAACAAGTTCACTTTTTGCCACTTTGAGAAATTGAACTATAAGGATTGTGCAATGCTATAAAAATTGTGAGATGTGTATGCACGAGGTCAACCAGTCTGCTACAAAATGCTGGTGTGTGATAGACTGTTCACAGTTATCCACTTGCACATTTTCTCTGTGAAATAGAATTTTCTGTGGTTAAAAATAATAATATACATGATGAGAACACTCTACTAGGATTGATAGTGGCAGAGAGGTATAACTTTGCAAGGTTTACAGAATATTTTTTGTTAAGGAAAAGAAAATGAAATAGTTTTTTCCAAAAGTAAGATAAGTGATTGTTCAGTGTAGGACAAAGCCTGAATGGATGTAAAAAATGTTGTAGAAGTTTTAAAGAATGGGCATTTTATTTGCTGTGACCAAACTGGCTAAGATTTGTTTGGTTTCTTGATGAGACTTTCAAAACAAGCTTTAGAGTCAAATATTCTGATGCAAAACTAGAATTTGGCTTTCGCTCGGTTAAAATGACAAAGTTTTCTTGGATTATTGTTCTACTCTTAATAAGAGGTTGTAAAGGTTGTACTTTACCTTCTGAGTAATCTGCCCAGAAGGCAAAGATTCTGAATCTTTGAATAATTTCCTGTACTTTACGTTGGCTATATCGTGTCCTGGATTATTTAAGAGAAGAATGTCCTCTCACTTTTGAAAGAGCTAAGTTTCTTTATAATTATGTTAACACCGATGTTCACTTTAGAAATCTTATTTCTACTTTGGTTAAACAGGTAACCAAGTGCTGTTTCTCAGTAACCCATAATCTTATATTAATCAAGCATTCAAATCTCCTGACAACAATTTGTCATTTTGTCTTCTCAAAATTGAATCCAAAATGATATCTTTTGCACCTATAACTGCCTTTGAGATTTCTAGAGGACCCCTGAAAATCACAAAAGATTTGTTCTTTCACCTTGTAAAAAGAGGTGTGTTAGAGATCATGTTTACTTGACATGTTACTATCGATGAGTTGTATGGCATGTACTGTCCAATCAGCAGAGATGCTTAGCCTTCCTTAGGATACATTTGCATGGATAAAACATTATTAACATACAAATTTCAGAAACTGTATATTATATGAGAAGTTTCTACAGAATTGTCAATGGCTGCTGTCCATGATGCATTTCTATTTATGAGAATCCTGGTGCTACTTTGCCTTGTCTTAGACAACACAGAATAGTGTTTTTATTCATCGTTTTTGTGGTTTTAAAAATGTTAACTTGATCACAACTTCACTTTCTTAATTTGAAACTAGCATCTTCTAGGCCAGGGCTTTTTCAAATGTAGAGTCTTACAAATGGACTCTCATTAGATCTTTCACTATTGCCAATTACCAGGAATAAGTCAGAGACTACACCTGTTTTAGATGTCATGTCATATTGACAGCTTATGCTTTACTTTGCTGCCTTCCTTAAAGCTTCTGAATCAGGTCCAAGTGCTTTGTCTTCAACAAAAGACTGTCTCTGAGCCTCATGGAAATGGACTATGCCAGGTATGCTGACCTGGGAAACAGGCTTCTGATGGCACTACTTAAACAACTTTGAGACCGTACCAGGGGACTGTGCCAAGATTTCCATTTCTATAACACTGGTTGGGACTGAAATTAGTTAGTGAGATGGCTAAACCAAGATCGAGAAGAACAAGAATTACTTAAGACTGAAAGAAGTGATGAAGGATGATTGTGGCTTTGTTTGGAATATTTTTGATGTTCTAATGGTTTATTTTCTAAATGTAAGTTCTCCTTGTTTCTTTTTTCTTAAGATATCCATGGCTCATAACAATTTGGTAGTAATGGTGTGTAAAGTGAAGTGAAATATTTGTAAATGTTACTTTTTTCTTCTTGCCTCACCCTCTCAGACTTTAGTTACTCTTACTACCTATTCTTATTTTTATGGCAGTGCAGATATTTGCATATTTTTCCTTGTCAGTTTGTCTTCCTTGTTAACAGGACATAATAGGAGATATTAGCTATCCAACCAAGGCCTTACTTGGAATGTTATATTTGAGAATGATGCTCATTTAATTACACATGACCAGATATTTTTAAGGAACTAACATTGATTTTGTGGACGTAATGCTTACAAGGCCTTCTTGAGAAAGGTAGCCTGGCTCCTGGCTTCCAGGGTGCTAGCCTTATAGGTAAGTAAGAAAGGTCACTTTCTGGTGAGTCCAAGAAACTTAGGGTATTTTGGGGTCCTTGAGAAGAGAGAAATTCACCAAAATTTATAGATATTACAAGTGAAATCTGGTGTTGAGTTCTTGGCCTAGCCTCCTAGCCTCAAGGGAATTTTAAAAATACAATCTGCTTAAGTCCTGAAATCCAGTAGGGCCAACTTCTCTAGACCATCAACTAATTCCATCCCCCTACCCCATATTACAGACAGACCTTTGCAACATGAAAAAGAATGGGCATAGACCAAATGCCCCTCAAGAGTAGGAGAACGATCAAAGGTGAAGATGGAGTTATAACAGAGAAGATACAATTTAACAAATGACTATGACTGCTGAATCATATTAATAGTTCTTTTAGTTTCCAGTGTCTTGAAGCAGCTAGAAGGAAAAACCCAAAATTTTGGAGCTGTAACCCACACCAAACTCTGAAATCTTTCAGAGCATTCTGAAATTTATTGATGTTTGCTTTGAAAATTTATTGCTTTTTTGTATATATGTTATTTTTCACAGTAAAAAATTCCAATCTGAGAGTCCTCATGAAAACTTCTAGAAAAGCAAATATAAGAAGCAACGATATGGTTTGTTATTATTCTTGCTGCACCTATGTAAATAATCAGGCAAAAGCTAATGATAACTGTCTTATTTTGTTAAGAAAAATAATCTTTCTTTAAGATTATCTTTGTTCACTAGATCAGTGACTATAGAGGGAAACTTGGTGCTTCAAAGGAAAATGATAGCATACCCTTCCAGGTTAGAAAATTGTAGGCTAGCTCCTTGCTTTAGGGCTCTTTCACACCTTTGTTTTTTAAATTGCTGGTAACTGATGAGTTATTCAAACTCTGTCTTGTCTATAGATAAAATATATTAAATGACTGCTTCTCACACTGAGAAAAAACAATTTTGGTACCTATCTGTAAAACTGGACCAGATCCAGTTTCTGTGACCAAATTGTAAATTGTCAATTCTCCTCAAATACTGAGGTCTTCCAGTTTCATTCAATATCTGATTACAACCTTCCACATTAAGGTTTCCAATTTGACTCCCTTGCCCTGCCCTGCCTCAGTGTCATGGAGAATGTAAAACCTGACTGCCTAGATTCATATCAGCTTTTTAGGTTGCCTTGCAGGTGGCCCTTTTCTACAGGATCTGAAGAATCCCTGCAAGCTGAAGCCTGATGTTTTCATATGGATCTTGAAGGACTCACCACTTTAACAGATGATGTATGGGCCAGATTTATCTCTGGGTAGACTTAGCCACTAATGAAGTCTGGTAGAATACTTAGGCCATTCATGCCCTTATACAAGAGGTAAACCAAGTCTGTAGACAACATCAGCAAGAGCACTGACACCCCAGTTTTAAGAAACTCAATGAACAGTGCTGGGTAACTGCAAGATTTTCCCCCCACCAAACTCCTGGAATCTTCTGAGTTGATCACCCTCAGGTTCAACTGCTGGCTTTTTACTATAACTTTTGTGTTCTAGTTTGCAAGCTGCCAGAATGTGATATACCAGAAGCAGAGCAGCTTTTAAAAAGGGGAATTTATTAAGTTGCAAGTTTACAGTTCTAAAGCCGTGAAAATGTCCATATTAAAGCAAGGCTATAGAAATGTCCAATCAAAGGTATCCAGAGAAAGATACCTTGGTTCAAGAAGGCCAATGACATTCAGGGTTTCTATCTCAACTGGAAAGGCACATGGCCAACATGGCTTTATCTGCTACCTTTCTCTCCAGGCTTCTTGCTTCATGAAGCTTTCCTAGGGGTATACTCCTTCTTCATCTACAAATGTGTCTGGCTCTGAGTGCTCTCATGGTTCTTTTGGCTCTCAAGCTTTTTCTAAGATGTTTTCTCTTTTAAAGGATTCCAGTAGACTAATCAAGACCCAGCTGGAATAGGTAGAGTCACATCTCCATCTAATCAAAGGTTAATAACCGCAATTGGATGTGTCACATCTCTGTGGAGATAACCTAATCAAGTTTCCAACCTACAGTACTGAATAGGGATTAAAAGAAATGGCTGCTTCCACAAGATGGGTCAGGATTAAAACGTGGCTTTTTAGG
The DNA here is from genome assembly GCA_004026745.1 of Myrmecophaga tridactyla. Lineage (NCBI taxonomy): Eukaryota > Metazoa > Chordata > Mammalia > Pilosa > Myrmecophagidae > Myrmecophaga > Myrmecophaga tridactyla. Next base: position 8,439 of record PVIY010024165.1, on the reverse strand, counting down.
GTACATAATCCTTTCAAACAGGCACACTTCGCTATTTTTATTTCCTTATGACTTTCATACAACTGATGTTAGCCACTGTCTCTCAACAGATGGTTCCATTTGGTTTAAAAGGAACAAGAACAAGAAGAATTCTCTAGAGACTATTTCTTAGACTCTACTTGGCCTCACTCAGGAGGTCTATGACTGCCTCTGAGTTGTTCAGTGAGAAGCGATAACCATGCATCATCTTGAATATCACCTCTGCGCTGTGCTCCTGAAAAACAGTGGCCAACTCTTTGTCCCCCCAAATCTGAAAAAACTCTGCTCCCATTCTTCTTGTTTCAGATATCCCTCATTAATGAACATTCTTCCTATTGCAATAGACTGAAAAAAAATCTTCTTAATTATCGGTCACACGTTGACTTTGCCATCCTAAATTTCGTTTTGTTATTACCTGGAAACAACTATTTTACCTAATTTCTGATTGGTTTTGTCCTACACCAAAATTCAACATTTAGACTTCGGACTAAGAATTTCTAAAGAAAAAGATCCTTAGCCTCAAAAATTTCTCAAAATGTTCTGAGAATGGTTTTCCTTGAAGGGATCCTGAAAACAAGTGGAACATGAAGACAGAAAGTCTATATTATCTTTTAAATTTTAGGTATCTTTTAAAAGAGTTGGAAATACATGAAGAAAGAACAACAACATTCTAAGTCTTTTGGCCTGAGGATCAAATAAAAATTGACTGCCTAGCACTGCCAGTGAGATCCATATCTTATTCAAGTCCTATAGTGAAAGGCAATGTGGTACATCGAAAAGAACTTTGCCTGTGAGTTTCAAATCTTAGCATGGCCACTACCTACTTAGTCTAGAAAGCTACTAGACTCTTTGAGTTTCTTTTTTCATGTGCCAAGTGAGAAGACTACCCATTTTATAGGCTGCTTATAATGATTGAATATAGAAAAAAAAAAGTCAAACTCTTTCCACAAACCTTGGGACATAGTAATTGCTAGATAAATTGATAATTAATGGTAAAGATTATAATTGCTGCATAACTTTTGATTTGAACGACACTTGATAAAATATGACCAACATTCAAAATTATTGATAATATCATCACCTCTATTCTCAACATCATCAACTGCAGCTTATGAATTCTCCCAACAACCCTGCAATCTAGGCAGTATTCTCTTCTGTTAATATAGGTGGAAACTGGAGTTTAGATTAGTTGCCTTGCCTAAATCAACACTGCTAGTAATTAGCAAAGCTAAAATGGAAACAAAATGGAGCATATGATTCCAAAGCTTGAATTATTTTACCATAAAGCTATTTTACCATAACATTGTACTGACTTGGGACTTACATCTCTATTTTAGAAACCCATTAAAGAAATTCCAAAATGGACCTCTAATAGGGTCACATATTCTGCTGTGAGATTTAATTTGTTAATTCCATTTGAGTTCTCCATATAAATCACTTTTTGCATTTCTTTTGGTTTCTTTTACTCTCTTGCATGCCAATTGTACAATACATTTAAGGGCTTATGTGTTGTGTTGATGGATTTTTCTGGGATAATATTTCCTGAGAATGTGGTAGAAATGCAACCAGAAGCCTTGTAAATTATCTCAATGACATACTGTTGAGCCCACACAGTTGAAGAACCAAAACGAACATATTGAGGGAAAAAAAAGGCTACACAAATTTAAAAAAGTGATATAAATATAGAGAATTCTTAAATAGTTTCAAATTCTGCTGGGATGTTTCCTGGGTGAGTTTAAAGTGGCTACTCTGAGCTGGCCTATGGCAGTGGTTCTTGGGGTGGTCTCCAGACCAGTAGTATCAACACAGGTATCACAAGCATAATTGTTAGCAATGCAAATTTTTGAGCCTCATCTCAGACCTAATGAATCAGGAACTCTGGGATTAGGAATCAGAAGTCTGTCTTTTAACAAGTCCTCTAGTGAACCTAATGTACTTTTTTTGTAGTGTGTACTATATGATGGGGTCATATTTCATTACTTTTCTATGTGAGTATCTCGTTATTGCAGCACCACTTGTTGAATTTTTGTTTGTTTGGTGAGTTTGTTTGTTTAGGGGAAAGTGAATGGACTGGGAATCGAACCCAGGTCTCCTGCATGGCAGGCGAGAATTCTACCACTGAACTACCTTTGTACCCCTGGAACTGCCCTTTCACCCTCTCTAATGTACTATTTTTTTTGCATGGGCAGGCACCGGGAATCGAACATGGTCTCCGGCATGGCAGGCGAGAACTCTGCCTGCTGAGCCACTGTGACCCACCCTGTAATGTACTTTTAAGTTTGAGAGCCACTGCTCTACTGACTTGCCCCAGGGTTCCATTGTCTCTTCTTTCTTTTCACTCATATTTTTGTACAAGAACAGGAGCTACAGTCTCTCCTGGAGTCTTAGGTACTCTTTGCTATTCTTCTCTTCTAACATCCAGTAGACTAGGTTTCACATGGGAAGGGAAAAGTAGTGAGTGAAAGCAGAGTTTATAGTTTATTTTAAAATGTTTTTATTTTGAAATATTTATAAATTCACAGTAAGTTGCAAAAAAGTGTACAGGGAGGTACCATGTACCTTCACCTAGTTTCCCACAATGATGACTTCTTGCATAATTTTAATATCACAACCAGGAAGTTGACATTCATGCAATCCACCAACTTAATTCAGAGTTCGCTGGTGTCACTTGCACTTATTTGTAAATGAGCATGTGTACATTTAGTTCCATGCAATTTTATCACATGTAGATGTATGTGACTGATACCACATTAAGATACAGAACTGTCCATCATAAGGATTCCTCAGCTACTCTTAAAACCATGCCTACCTCCTTCCTTTCCCAACTCCCTAGCCCCTGGAAACTAGCAGCATCTCCAGTTCTATAATGCTGTCATTTCAAGAATGTTATATAAATAGAATCATACAGTATATGACATAGGAGATTGAATTTTGTTTCTCAGCATAATGCCCAAAGATCCATCTAAGTTGTTGCCTGTTCCTTTTGATTGCTGCATAAAATGGATTGCCACAAGTTGTTTAACTGTTCACCAGCTGAAGAACATCATTTGAGTTGGTTTGAGTTTGGAACTGTTATGAATAAGACCACTGTAAATATTCAATACAAATTTTAATAGGAACATAGCTTTTCATTTCTCTGGGATATATGCCCATGAGCAGAATTACTGGATCATATGTTAAGTACCTGTTCAGTGTGTGTGCGTGTGTGTGTGTGTTTAGTTTTATTCTGGTAACATAAATAAAACATAAAATTTCCCATTTTAACCTCTTTCAAGTATCCAATTCGGTGGTGATAATTACATTCATGATTTTGTAACATTTACCACAATCCATTATTCAAATTTTTCCATCAGCCCAAACAGAAACTCTGTATCAATTAAGCATTAGCTTCTCATCCCCCAACCTACCCAGTCCTGGTTAACATGCATTCTAATTTCTGACTCCATGAATATGCATATTCTAACGATTTCATATCAATGAGATCATACAGTATTTGTCCTTTTGTGTCTGGCTTGTTTCACTCAACATGAACTTTTCAGCATTCATCCATGCTGTCACATGTATCTGGGCCTCAGTCTTTTTTATCACTGAATAACATTCCGTATGTGTGTGTGTGTCTATCCCATTTTGCTTATCCAACAATCCATTGATAGACACTGGTATTGTTTCCATCTTTAGACAATTGTGAATAATGCTGCTATGAACATCAGTATGAAAATATCTGATCAAGTTCCTGCTTTCAATTCTTTGGGATAAATACCTAGGAATGGGATTGTGGGAGTCACATGGAAATTCTGTAATAACTTTCTGAGAAACTGCCAAACTGTCTTCTACAGTGGCTGTAGCATTCTATATTACCACCAACAATGAATGAGTGTTCCTATTTCACAGCATCCTGTCCAGATCTTGTTATTTTCAGTCTTTTAATAATTGACTGTAAAGTGTTCTTTCAGTGTGGTATTGATTTGCATTTCCCTAATGGCTAATGATGCTGAGCAACTTTTTATTTGCTTATTGGCCATTCGTTTATCTTTTTTTTGAGAAATGTCTATTCAAATCCCTCATCCATTTTTATTTGGGTTGTCTTTTTGTTGTTGAGTTGTAGGTTCTTTATATATCCTGGATATTAAACCTTTGTTAGAAATATTGTTTCCAAATACTTTCTCACATTCTTTGGGTTGTCTTTTCACTTTGGTAATGTTCCATGCTGTACAAACATTTTTAATTTTGATGAAGTCCAATTTATCTATTGTCTTCTTTTGTTGCTTGTGTTTTTGGTGTAAAGTCTAAGAATCAATTGCCTAATAAAATGTCCTGAAGATGCTCCCCTAGTTTTCTTCTAGATTTATTATTTAGTTGTATAATAAACTGCCAATCTGTTTTATAGAATAACTGTACCATTTTACACTCCCATCAGTAATGCATAAATGACCCAGTTTCTCCACATTCCCGTAGCATTGGAGTTATCATTATTTTTTATTTTAGCCTGTAGATGTCTACATGCCCTAGCACCACTTTTTCAAAAAGGCTATTGTTCCTCCCTTGAATTACTTTTTTGTTTGAGGGGAGATGGGCAATGCATGGGCTGGGAAGCAAACCAGGTCTCTGTCATGGCAGGCGAGCATTCTACCACTGGATCACCTGTGCACCCTTTGATTTACTTTTGCAATCTTATCAAAACTCAGTTGCCCTTATTTGTGAGGGCCTATTTCTTGTTCTGTTTCATTCATGTATGTGTCTACCTCACTGCCAAAACCAAACTTTTTTGATTATTTTAATTATATTATAATGCTCAACACTGAGTAGAGGTGTTCTCCTCTTTTTATTCATCTTTTTCAAAATTGTTCTGATATTCTAGGTCCTTTGTTTTTCCAGATAAATAACAAGTTTATCTATTGCTACAAAAAACTGCTGGGATAATTCATCTATTTAGATAAAAAAAACCAACAACCAAGGAGTTTAAGGGACTTATTTCTGACCACATAGTTAACCAGTTGAAGAACAAGCAAAGCTGAGCTCTGTTATTCCCAAATGAGTCTTCTTGCTGCAACTCAATGATGCTGTCTTCCAGGGGCCAAGCTCCTGGGGGAGAAGTGTGTGTCTGTTAAAGTATGAGTGGCATCTCCCTATTCTATTCAGGGACATTCTCAGCCTGGCCAACATTTTTGGCTGCTAAGTTCAGTGATTTGTGTAGGACCTGTCATGAATTCTATAGAGTTTAATAAGAACTTCCCATCTTAATCTAATGGTTTAAAAACATAATTTAAATGAAAACTTGGAGAGATGTGATAAATTTCAAAACAAAAGCGTAGAGATAAGCACAACTGAAAACTTTACCCACTGGAAGAGCAAGAGATTACCATTAGTACAGACATGCCAAAATAAGGCAATTGACCACTTGCTCATTGCTGGTGCACTTAGTCTGGTCAAGAATTGGTATCATCTCTATCTCTTTGCAGTCAAGAATATCTGAGCCTCACTTGACCTATAACTTGATCTCACCATTTCTTTAAGTTTGCGGCACTATGATAATACATAACAGTGTTTTTCCCACATTTTACATTTTTTTAAGGAAGCATAGATTATTATATCTATATTTGTTTCCCTCATTTGTACTCATTGAATCAGAGAGCCCTTTGAACATGACACTCAAATTCAAACCACAGTGCTGCTCCACCCCAATCAAGATGGTAGAGTAACCCATTTCATGGCTCTGATCCCCCACAAAGGCTGAAAAACTGCCAAGAACTGACAGAAACATCTTTATCAAAGCTCCAGAAAATAGTTAAGGGACTGCAGTAACTAGGAGAGTACTGAATCAAGAAAAGGGCAACCTAAGAGTCGTAGAAGCTCATGGTGCTCTGGTTGTTCCCTCCTCTACTCCTCACTGTTTCAGCCCAGAGCTAGCCCATACTCTCACTGTGGATGCCTGGTCTTGCTTTTGCAGGGATAAGATTAGCCTTCAACTACATATTTGGAACGTATGTCTGGCCTGGTGGTGGCCTGAGGGATGTGCCATTTCTGGAGCTGGTAGAAGGTAGCTATGGGAACTTTCTTACAATATGTTGTGGAAGAGCTGTTAAGCCCTGCTTCCTGGAGCAAGGGATTGTTGTCTGTAGGTTATATAGTACAGGACACTGGACTGTAAAAAAAAAAAAAAACTGTTCCTAGGGAAGAGGGGACATTCAGAAGGGTAGAAAGGGAATTCCTTGGACCACATGCATATACCCAAGATAAGACTGAGTGGAGAGCGATCAGAGAGGTTCCTAATCTTAGGCTTGAAATTATTCTCTAAACTCATTATATAGATAAGTCCTGAAGGGAAATACTTGCGTAGATCAAACTGCAAAGAATATGAAAAGCTGTTTTCTTTTTTACCTTCTTTTTATTTATCTATTTATTTAGCTCCTGGAAATCAAGGAAAGCTCTGTAATAACACTAACTGGTTATACAAGTTTAAGGAACAGAGCTTCAGAGTTTAAATTCCGGTGACAACACATCATCAAAATACCAAAATGGCCAGGTTTCAACAAAAGATTCAAAACATACAAAGAAGCAGGAAGTGATGTGCCAGGAAACGGAGATGATTAAAGCATTTGAAACTATCAATGAGGAGCACCAGACCTGGGGCATACTAGACAAAGACTTAAAAACAATAAAGTCCTATATATGCTCAGAGAGTTAAGGAAAATAGACAAATGATAGATGAACAGAAAGAATATTGATGGAAAGATGGAAATTATGAGAAGGAAACAAACAAAGCTCAAGACCACAGCAACAGAAATTTAAAATTTCCTAGCATGTTTCAACAGTACATTGATTGGAACTGGCAAAAGAAAGAATTAGTGAACTTGAAGATAAGACTATTGAAATCATCTATTCTATGGAGAAGGAAGAAAGAATGATGAAGAAAAGTGGATAGAGCCTGAGGAAATTGTGGGGCACCATCAAGCATACCAATGTACACATTATGTGAGTCCAAGAGGAGATGAGAGAAGGAGTCAGAGAGAATTTTCAAAGTAATAATAGCTGGAAACTTCCAAAATCTAAAGGAAAGCATGAATATACATATTCAAGATGCTCAACAAACTCCAAACAGGATAAACCCAAATAGATCCATGCCATGGTGTATTATAATTAAACTGTTGAATGCCAAAGAAAAGGAGAAAATTCTAAAAGGTGTAAGAGAGAAGTGACATGTCATGCTTAAGAGAACCTCAATGAGATTAAGTGTCAATTTCTCATTGGAAACCATGGAAGCAAGAAGGCAGTGGGAAGACATGTTTTATTTATTTATTTAGTTGTTTATTTTTGCATGGGTAGGCACCAGGAATTGAACCTGGGTCTCTGGCATGTAGGCAAGAACTTTGCCTGCTGAGCCACCGTGGCCTGCATGAAAGACATATTTCAAGTGCTGAAAGCAAAAAATTGCCAACCAAGAATTCTAGGCAAAACTATGTGCTGATTTGAATCTGCTGTATACCCTAGAAAAGCTAATCTTTAATCCCCATTCAGTATTGCTGGGTGGGGTCTCTGATTGTTTCAATGGAGATGTGAGCCACTTAATTGTGCGTGGCAACTTTTGATTAGATGGTTTTCATGAAGATGTGTCTCCACCCATTCAAGTATGGGGTTGCATACTGGAACCCTTTAATAGGGAACCATTTTGGAAAAAGCCTTAGAGCCAACAGAGCTGAGAAAGCCCATACAGCCAGAGACCTCTGGAGATGCAGAAGGAGAACATCCCTGGGGAATCCTTATGAAATGAAAAGCCAGGAGAGAATGCTAACAGACACTGTCATGTGTCTTTCCAGCTAACAGAGGTGTTCTGGACCCATTGGCCTTTGTTGAATATAAGGTATCTTTCCTTGGATGCCTTAGTTTGAACATTTTCATGGCCTTGGAAGTGTAAATTTGTAACTTAATAGCATCCCCTTTTTAAAAGCCATTCCATTTATGGTATATTGCATTTTAGTAGCTTTTACAAACTAAAACATGTCTTTCAAAAATGAGGAAAGATTCCTGGTGCCTGCCCTTGCAAACAAAAAAAAAAAAATGAGGAATGATTAAGACATTCCCAGATAAACTAACACTCATAAATTCCCACTAGACTTTATGAGGCATGTTAAAGAAAGTTCTGTTCCAGGGAAAGGACAATGGACAGTAGAACAAAGCCTAATGAGGAAATAAAGGTCTGTGGTAAAGGTAATAGCCTGGGTAAACATACATACTGGTACTATTGTATTTTGGGATTTTAACTGCAATTTTTACTCCCTGAAGGCTCTAAAAGGCAAATGCCAAAAATGTAATGATAAATTGGGTGGGCCATGGTGGCTCAGCAGGCAAAGTTCTCACCTGCCATGCTGGAGACCCAGGTTTGATTCCCGGTGTCTCCCCATGCAAAAAAGTAATAATAAACCC
>PVIY010024164.1:0-38397 GCA_004026745.1 Myrmecophaga tridactyla | reverse complement strand
GTCTCCGTAGCAACCGCCGGGAAAACCCCCGTTTTGTCCCCTTTCCGCTTTTCCGGTTAGCCCACTAAGCGACTTCTGACTTGCCCGGTTTCGCGTGAGCTGGGGGCTATTTTTCGTAATCAGAATTTGTTTATTAATGCCGCAATTGGCACTTGGTTGGATTCAGTCCCTGCTACTGTTTCCTTTCTCTCTGCGAATCCGCCTATGGGGGAGGGGACGCCGGGCACCGGCCGCCGCGGCTTTGGGGAACTCACAGATCCGGCGAGTTGCCGTTGGTCTAAGCTGCTCCCGTTCTGGGCGCGCTGTGTGTTCGGTCACTGTCGTGGTTCCGGGAGCTATTCTGTATTGTTTCTGGTTATCTAGTAGTTGTTCTGGAGGACGAACTAAAACGCGCACCTTGCTAAGCCGCCATCTTGGCCCCCCCGGGAATATATATTTTTAGCCCGAATATTTGCAGGTAATGAGTTCCTTAAGCTTGCAACTCATTTTAAAAGACTTTTCTCTGGCTGTTTGTCCTCATTCACTCCACTTAAACTTGAAGCCATGCCCTCTGCATTTTCTGGTATGCTGAGAATTCGCTAACAAGTCTACGTTGATAATAAATACCTTTATGAAAGAGGCTCAGATGGGCCACCCCACGGTACTCTGGTCTAGCAGCTCTTTTTAATGGCATGTTAAATATTTTGTTCAGTAGCATCTTGTTTCTACCCTTGAATCCCTTCAAGGAATGCAGGTGAATGAACTGGTCCCTGACTTACCTGCCTGTACATTATCAACCAGGCCTGGAACATCCTGTTCATTTACTGCTGTCTGATCTTCTGCCACAGGCTTGTCAGGTTCACGTGAGAATCTTCCTAATGTCTTTGGTAAAGACCAGGACAATGGGCTGACTTAACTTACCTGCCATCGGTTGGTGCCCGAATAAGTGACCATACTTGTTCTCACTTGGCTTCCTCACTTGGATAAAATTTATGATCCATTGTTTTTGTTTAGTTTGGTTTTATAGTCTCATCGTGTACTACTGACCTTTCTCTTCAGCATAGCTGGTTTCGTGTTGGGGCTTGATCTGCCACATTTATGAAATGAGCTATGATTCTTATTAGGATTAGCTGTCCACGGACACGAGAAATTGTGTGTGTCTGTGTGCATGCACGTGCTGGGGGTTATTAACTCTTAGACATAATTTTTTTCAAACTCTACATTATGTTCCCATTTAGCACGTTTAAATAGTTCCCGATACTGCCATCTATTTTAGATCAGCCAATCTATCTAGCTATTTTATATAGACATACATAGACAAGTACATAGCCTGGGACAAGGTATGCATTCCATAATTCTTTCTTTTTTTTTATTAGGGAAGTTGTATCTTTACAAAACAATCATGTGTGAAACATAGGATTCTCGTATACCACCCTATTGACACCTGGCATTGGTGTGGAACATTTGTATAATGATAGCACATTTTTATAATGGTACAATTATATGGTGATTGAAGGGGAGGTTGACAAGATCTCCAAAATAAGGCCATAGCCCCAACTTTAAGGCTGGGATCAAGGTAGTTCTCTACATCCAGGAGGGAACTCTAATGGCACAGGGTGGAGGGATTGTCTGTCAAAGTAAACCCATAGGTATAAGTTAAGCTGCTTATTCCACTCTCATGGGCAATGGTACCCTAACAACAAAAGGTACCCCAGCGAAGGAGTTCTGCAGATATCCCTTACCAGGGGACAGTGGCTCCTGATACATTTACACTCACTTCCAGGGTAATTTCATTTATTCATATGGCTTTTAGATATATTGATGACTCCCAGATTTGTATCTCCACCCAGAACCTCTCCCCTAAACCCTGTGTCACATTTTCCCCTACTACTCAACGTCTCTGCTTGATTGTCTCTTATCATCTCAGACTTAACATATCCAGATTAAAACCCTGGATCTTTTTTCTGTAAACTTGAGCCTCCCATGATTTGGCCCATTTCCGTATTGCCAGTGCCATCCTTCCCATTGCTCACACTGAAAAGTTTAGAGTCATCCACGACTTCTTTCTTTTTCTCATGCACCTATTCAGTCTATCAGAAAGTCCAGTTGGCTTGACTTTCAAAATATGTCCATCCTCTGAGCATGTCTCCCACCTCCACAGTTATTCCCACATCCCAAACCATTGTCCTCCTTCTCCTCGAGGGTTTCATCAGCCTCCGGACTGGTCTCCCTGCTCTGCCCTTGCCCACTCCATCTATAAAGCATCTAGAACAGCCCTTCCCGAACATGAGGCAGGGTTTTAACACTCCTCTGCGTAAATATCCCTGTGGCTTCCCATCTCACCAGGAGATAATGTCTGTATGGCCGCCAGGGCCCTAAGCAGTCACACTTGCGCAGTCTTGCTGACGTCATCTCCTAAGCCCTCTTCTGCTCCTCCTGCCAGCTGAGCTCCCTTCAGCTGTTCTAGGATTCTGCATTTGCTGTCCCTTCTGGATGGAATGCTCTTCCCCTAGCTAAATACCTCACTTCCCTACTACTTGCTGTAACTCAAGCGCCTAGGGCGGCCCTTGACTCAATAATAGATATTCCATAAATATTTGTTGGATAAATGAAAGAATAAATTGGCCTCAGCCTGGGGTGGCGGGGGGCAGCTTTTATTATTGACAGCAAGGAGGGGCCAGGGCCAGCAGAGATGTACGATTTGGTGTGATTTTGGTGCTGAAAACTCCTTTCTTTGCTACTGTACATGGTTCTCTTGCCAAGTTAGAAAACTTTGACTCAATGTAGAAACTTGAAATGCAAAACTTTATAATCCTTGGCAAGGACTGTAGGGAGGCTGGTTAGATTTGGTTATAAACCATTTCTACAGCCAGAAAATCCAGTTTGTTGCTTAAATTCACAAATCAAAACACACACCCAAGAATTGAAACGAACTTGCTAAGCCTTAGTATCCCATTTGGGTGACTGTCATTGTCCGTCCCCTTTTCTTCCTACTTGAATCTTATAGGGTTCTCAGAGGCATCGTGGTAAAATGCCACACTCCCCCGATGCCACCCACTCTGCCCAGTGTTGCTCACACCCACCTGAAAGTAGGGAAGTTTCTATGGAAACTATTTCAAATAAAGAGAGAAGTAATCCGTGAACTGTTAATAGGGATTCCATTCCCCTATGGCCTTGGTAATTTCTAGAACATTGAATTAAAGAGTTCTCAGACCTTTACAAATTCTCAGGGCAAACATTGTTAGCAAAGAGAAGCCCATGCAGCATGTTAAAAGATTGCCAGAAAATGTCAATGGGACTTGTGAATAAAAATAAGTCAAAACTCCCCCTCATCTTCTCCCCTCCTCCCCCTAACGTGATTAGAAAGTCATTTCATGTATCTTACATGTTTGGTCAGTCGAAGGCAAACGTACATGATTGATGGTGACAGGGAACACATTTAACTCATTACTCTTTACTTTGCAGCAAAATGCTTTGTGTAAACTGTCTGCCTAGCATTAAAGGTAAAACAAACTTAGAAACCCCAAAATGTTATATTTTCATCTAATATTTTCCTTTTGGTTTTATAGCTGTAATCACATATGGATTCTTTTCTTTGCCTTTTGGCATGTACTGAACAAAGGAGAAAGCAGCACAGAAAGATGATATAACATATAAACAGAGTCCCCCAGTGCCCAGTGAGGAGACAGTCACAAAAGATGCAAGTGCCAGGCCTTAGATGTGTGAGACCCAGGAGGGGCTGCCATTGCTCCCTGGCCCTTATAACTGGAAGGATATTACTCTTAATATCAGATAACGGCCATCTCCCTTAGCTTCTGCTCAACTATCAGAAGTAGCTCCTTCAGAGATGATTGGCCTTTAATTAGTTGCCAGTAAAATTCTCTGGGGATGCATATGTCCATCCACAGAATGGGGTACTCATTTCTGGGGTATACATGTCCATCTGCAGACTGAGAAAACCTGGCTTCCCCCTTCCCCTAACTTTTTCACTCAGGTTTTTTGAGTACCATCCCCAATCAGTGGCATTTTCAAGCAAAAATCTCTAAATGTTAAACTGCTATAGAAACCATAAGGAATGAAATCTCAGGTTCCCTTATTAAATGTACTGGTTCTCACTACCCAGAAGGAACCAAGAGTGAATCCATGCCCAGAACAATGATAAGGCACCTGGAACTTTGGGACCATTATTCACCACATTTCGGGGTGCAAAAGCAAGAAAGCACCGTCAATTTGATATAATGGGTATTTTGTCAAGAACTTTAAAAGTAGACTGCCCTAAAGTTGTATGGTACTTTGCAGTTTACAGGATACATATTTTTCACTTACATTTTATTTAACTAGATAAAACAAATATTTGTTGAATATCCTATGGAAACTGCCTGTTGTGAAGGGATAAACAATGTGAAGAAAAGGAAAATTTCTGGAGCGGAAAGGGGTAATCCTAGTCCTCACAGGCTCCTGCTGATCATAATGAAAATGTTCAAGTAATTTAGACAACTTAAGCCCAGGCGGTGGGACTTTGATAAAGTCCTCAAAGCTGATTGAGAAATCTAGTACATTTATCCAGTATTGCTTCTGGTCATTTTCCATTATAGACTAAAGGTATGTGGTCCCACTGAGATTCAGTAATGAATATAATTGTCTACTATCTCATTAATTTTATTTTTAAACTCAAATGCAGTAAAATTGATTTTTTGTGCACCCTGTTCTATGCATTTAATGCATGTTTAATATAGTGTAATTAGTACCACAGTCAGGATACACAACAGTGTCACCCCCAAAATTCCATAATGGTGTCACTTTGCCTAATGGTATCACCTTCCCTGCATCCCGAAAGCCCTTGGCACTCACTGATCTGTTATCTATCACTCTGGTTTTGTCCTTTTGCAATTGTCTTATAAATGGAATCATACAGTGTGTATAAACTCTTGACATCAGCTTTCTTCACTCAGCACAATTCAGATTTATCAGGGTTGTTGTATCAATGGTTCATTCCTTTCTCTTGCTGAATAGTATGTATGTACTTTTACAGATGTACTTTAACTAGTTTATCTGTCCACCCTTTGAATGGCATGTGGGTTGCTTCTGCTTTGCCATGATTATAAATACAGCTGGTATAAATATTTATGTCGAAGTTTGTTGGGGGTAAGTTTTAATTTTCTTGACGGTAAATATCTTGAGATTGCTGGGTTATATGGTAAGTGTATGCTTAACTTTATAATAAAATGTCAAACTGCTTTCCAGAGGGGCTGTACCAGTTAGCATTCCCACCAGCGATGAATGAGAGTGCCTGTTGCTCTGCACCCTTGTCAGCACTTGATACTGTCAGAATTTCTTATTTTAGCCATTCGAATAGGTGTATAGTGGTATCTCATTGTGTGGTATATGCATATTTCTAATGGCTAATAATATTGAACATCTTTTCATGGCCTTGTTTGACGACTGTATATGCTTTTTGGTGAAGTGTTCAGTTTATTTAAAATTATTTTTTTTACTGTTGAGGTTTGAGAGTTCTTTTTATATTCTGAACAGAAATACTTCGTTGGAATGTGATTTGCAAATATTTTCCCACAGTCTGTAGCTTGTCTTTTCATTTTCTTAACACTGTCTTTCCTGAGCAAAAGTTTTTAATTTTGAGAATTTGGGTTTTTTTTTTGTGAAATATCAAGCAGAATTACCATATGGCCCAGCAATTCCACTCGTAGGTATCTACCCCAAAGAAATGAAAGCATATGCGTTCTTTTCCTATGGCTGTTCAGCAAAATATGGCCAACTTAGTGGCGTTAAACAACACGAATTTATTCTCTTGACGTTCTGGAGGCCATAAGTCTGAAATCAGTTTTACTGGATTAAAGTCAAAATGTCAGCGGGATTGATTTATTCTGGAAGCTTGAGGGGAAAATCTGCTTCCTTGCATTTTCTAGCTTTTGGAGCCTGCCTGTGTTCTTTGGCTTGTGACTCCTTTTTCACATGACTGCAGCCTCTTGTTTCCATTGTCAAATATCCCATTTCCTCTTCTGGAGTCAGTACTCTCTCTCTTATAAAGATCCTTGTGATTACATTTAGGGCCAACCCAGATAACTGGTCATCTCAAAATCCTTTACTGTACCACATCTGCAAAGTCCCTTTTGCCTTATAAGGTAAATATTCCCAGGTCCTAGGGACTGGGATGTGGATACCTTTCGGGGCTACTGTTCAGCCCACCACCGCCCACCCTCTACTCCCCAAAGGTCCATGTCCATCTCACATGCCAAATGCATTCTCCCCATCCCACCTCCTAAAGTTTCAACCATGTCAGCATCAATTCAAGTCCAAAAGTCTAAATATCATCAGTGCCAATGCCCCATAGCTGATAACCTAAGTCATCTGAGCTAGTTATGGGTGAGGCTCAGTACGCTCAATCTGCAGTACAGTTCACTATCTGTGAGCCTGTTAAATTAGGAAACAAGGTGTCTATTCCCTAAATACAATGGTAGGAGAGGCATAGGGTGACGATAGACTTTCCCGTTCCAAAAGGGAGACCATGTAAGGAGAAAAGAAGTCAGTGGCCCCAAACAATTTCAACAGGCAAACTCTATGTAAGTTTTAAAGTCTGGGAATAATCCTCTAGCTTGAGGTGCTCATCTCTGGGCCTCAAGGCTCTACCCTCTGGGACCAGAGCAGCTCCAGCCTCAGAGTCATCCTTTTTCTTAAAGGATAGCGTGAATTTGTGGATGAGTAGTTTTATCAACCTGTTCTCTGTCTGTAGAATTTTGGGAGTCTGACATCTTTCATTTCCTCCATTTTGTGTCTTTTTTCAATCCATGCTGTCAGTGTTTTTGCTGATATAACATTCTCAAAAACTTTGTGAGTCTCCTGTGTAGGTCATGAGGATTTACTTCATTTCCCAAGTGGGCTCTCCGTGGGTTTTTCTGGATGATCCCATCTGTATTCCTGGCTTCTGCTGAGCTGGTTGCGGGGATCCATGCGTAATCTCTTTAAAGAGCTCTCTGGGTGGTGGAATACTATGACTTGTAGATTCTTCTGAGGCTCTTGGCAAAGTTTGTCAACCACAACCTTGGCCTTCCCTCTAGAGCATCCTTCCCTGCCAGCAAATATGCTAATTTTAGCATCTCTTGCAACCTAAATAGTTTGAGAATTTCCCAAATCATGAAGTCCTGGTCACTTCTTGCTAAACAATTCTTCTTCAATTTACTTCTTTTCTCTTGCCTTTTACTATAAGCAGCAAGGCCAAATCTTTCACACTGCTTGGAAATCTCCTCAGTTGATTATCCAGGCTCATCACTTAGAAGCTCTGCCTTCCATATTGTGTAAGACACAATATAGCTAAACTTTGTGCCACTTCTATGGCAAGGATTGCCTTAGTTGCTCATCAGATGTTCTGTATTTCCTTCGGAACCCTCATTAGCAGCATGAAAGGCCACATTTTTGCCAACAGTGTATTTATAATGATTTAGGTATTCTCTAAGACAATACAAGTTTTCTCTACTGCACTACTGACTTTTTTTCTGAGTCCTCAGTACTGGAGGCATTAATATCTGTGTTTCTAACTGTTGCTTTAAGGCAAAATAGGCTCTATCGTGTTCTTCATCATTCTTCCAGCCTGCACCAGTGCCAAAGCCACTTCAACAGTTTTTAAATTTTTTTTTTTCAGCAGCGCCCCACTCCTAGGTACCAAATTCTGTATTCATTTCCTGTGGCTGCTGTAATGATGTACCACAAACTTAGTGGCTTAAAACAATACACCTTTATTCTTAGAGTTCTGGGGGCCAGAAATCTGAATCAGTTTCAGTGGGCTAAAGTCAAGCTGACAGTAGAGCTGGCTCCTTCAAGAGGCTGGGGAAGAATCTGTGTTTTGCATTTTCCAGCTTTTGGAGGCTGCCTGCGTTCCTTGGCTCATAACACCTTCTCCACTTCACTTCAAACTTTTGCTTCCATTGTCACATCTTCCACTTCGTCTTCTGAGGTCAATTCTCCTTCTGCCTTTCTCTTATAAGGGTTACATTTAGGACAGCTCAGATAACCCAGGATAATCTCCCCACATCAATAACATTTGCTGAGTTCCTTTTGCCATATAAGGTAGCGTTCACAGCCTCCAGGAATTAGGATATACATATCTTTATGGGCTATTGTTCAGTCCGCCATAACATATTGACATCAAGCTGCCACATGTACCTTCATGGCACTGTTATTCATAACAGCGAAAAATTAGAAACAGCCCAAATATACATCAGCTGATGAATAGAGAAATAAAACGTTGTATAGCCATACAGTGGAATGGTATTTGCCAATAAAAAGGAATGAAATACTGAAACATGTTTTAAAATGAACATTGAAAACACTGTGCTAAGTAAGAGAAGCGAGTCACTAAAGACCACATATTGTTCATTTATATGACATGTCCAGAATAGACAAATCCACTGAGACAAAAAGAAGATTAGGGTTTGCTTAGGGATTGGTTGTGTCGTGGGGTTAAAGTATACAAAGCTTCTTTTGGCGGGGGGGACGACAAATGGTCTGTAATTGGGCTATGGGGATGGTGGAACAACTCTGTAAATATACAAAAAAAATGAGTCATACCCTCTAAAGAGGTGAATTTTATGATAATTATATCTCAGTAAAGCTGTTAAGAAACTAATACCAAGGAAAACATTTTAAAATTTGGTGAAGAATAATTTATCACATTTTCCCTTCCTGGATCATGCTTTTGATGTCATATCTAAGAATCCTTTGTCTAACCCCAGGTCATGAAGATTTCTTTCTTTCTTCTAAGACTTTTGTTCTACATTTAAACGTATAGTCCATTTTGAGATTTTTTTTGCTGCGTGCAAAGTTTAGATTGAGGTCCATTTTTTAAAAATCTGTATTCCCAATTATCCCAACACTATTTGTTGGAAAGCTTGTCCTTTCTCCATTGAATTGCTCTTACAGCTTCATCAAAAATCAATTGGCCATATTTGTGTGGATGTATTTCTCAAGTGTCAAATCTCCTTATCTCTCTTAGTATTTGATCTGTTTGCCTATTCCTTAACCAATACCACGCTGTCTGTACTGGAGTAGTGGTATGGTAAAACTTAAAACTGGGATTGGGCAATGTGATTTCTCAAAGTACATTCTTTTCTAAAAAATTACTTTGCCTATTCCAGTGTCTTTGCCTTTCCATATAAATTTTAGAATCAGCTTGTCTCCATTTAAGAAAAAAAATCCTATTGGGATTTTGACTGAAAAAGATCAATTTTGAGGAGAACTGGCATCTTTACTGCGTTGAGTCTTCCAGTCCACACATATGGTATGTCTCTCAATTTATTTAGATCTTCCTTGACTTCTTTCAATGTTTTACAGTTTTCAGCATACAGATTCTGTACATGTTTTGTTAGTTATACCTAAGTATAACATTTTGGTGGAGCTATTTAAAAACCCAGTTTTTTATTGTTCATTGGTGGTATGTAGAGATACAATTTATTTTTCTATGTTGACCTTGTATCCTGCAACCATATTGTATTGCCTAGACTTCTGGTAGGATGTTGAATGGGAGTGGGGCAGTGAGAGTGGACCCCTTGGCCTTGTTCCCAGTTGTAGAGGGAAAGTGTTCATATTCCAAAAGCTGGATATTGCAAACTATAGGGGTTTGGAGATGCCATTCGCTGAATGTAGAGGACGTTCCTTTCTATTTCTAGTTTGCTGAGAGTTTTTATCAAGAATGGATGTTGAATTTTCCAAGTGCATTTTTCACATCAACTGAAATGATCATGTTCTTCAGACTTATTTAGACTGTTAAAATGGCAGATCTCCTTGATTGATTTTAGAATATTGAATCAGCCACCTTGCTTTCCCAGGATAAGCCCTGCTTGGTCATAGTGTGATTATTCTTTTAAAAATATTCCTAGATTGGGCGGGCCACAGTGGCTCAGCAGGTAAGAATGCTTGCCTGCCATGCCAGAGGACCCGGGTTCGATTCCCGGTGCCTGCCCATGTAAAAAAAGATATATATTCCTAGATTTACTAATATTTTATGAGGATTTTTTGGGTATGCATTTGTGGAGGGGGGTATTGGTATAAAATTTTTATACTAGTCTCATTTTGATATTGGAGTAATGTTGGCTTCATAAAATGAGTCGAGAAGCCTTTCTCTTCTATTTTCTGGAAGAAGAACTGGGGTTATTTCTTCTTTGTATGTATAGTAGAATTCACCAGTAAGTTTGTCTAGACATGGATTTCTTTTTCTGAAGCTTTTAAAATACAAATTTAATTTCTTTGAAGGTTACTCAGTTAATCTGTTTAATCTTGTATTAGTTTTGGCAGTTTGAGGTTACTTTAGGAATTAGTCCAATTCATCTGAATTTTAAAATTTATGTGCATAGAGTTGTTCATAGTATTCTATTATTAACCTTTTGATGTTTACAGGGTCTGTAGTGATAACTGGTCATTCATTCCTGATTTTGTATTTTGTGTCTTGTCCTTTTTTCCTCTTTCTTCCCTGATCTACATTTTACTGATGTTTTCAAAGAGCCAGCTTTTTGTTTCACTATGCTGTTTTTCTGTTTTTAATTTTATTGATTTATGCTCTAATCGTTATTATTTTTTTCTTTCTCCTTGCTTTTCTAGTCTCTTAAGGTGGAAATTGAGGTGATCAATTTGAGGCTTTTCTTCTTTTCTAATGTGCGCCTCTAATGTTATGTATCTCTTTCTAAGCACTGTTTTAGCCACATCCCACAAATTTTGATGTGTTGTGTTTTCATTTTCCTTCAGTCAAAACTA
The DNA here is from genome assembly GCA_004026745.1 of Myrmecophaga tridactyla. Lineage (NCBI taxonomy): Eukaryota > Metazoa > Chordata > Mammalia > Pilosa > Myrmecophagidae > Myrmecophaga > Myrmecophaga tridactyla. The sequence continues at coordinate 27,660 of PVIY010024164.1, read as the reverse complement.
TTTTCAAATTTCACTCGAGACTTCTTTGATCCATGGATTCTTTAGAAGTGTGTGGTTTCATTTACAAGTATATGGATATATTCTTATCTTTATGTTATTGTTATTTGATTCTGTTACTGTCAGAGAACCTCTTCACATGATTTGAACTCTTAAAGTTAAGGTCTGCTTTTTGGCCCCGAATGTGGTCTGTTTTGTGAATGTTCCCTGTGAGCTTGAAAAGAATGTGGATTGTGCTGGCGTTGGGTAGGGTGTGCAGTAAATGTCAACTAGAACGATGCGGCTGGTGGTGCTGTTGGCTCTCCTGCACCCCTGCTGATTTTCTGCCTGCTCTTTTCCACCTATTACTGAGAAGGTCTCCAGGACTGAAACTGTGGATATGTCCATTAGAGTACTGCCAGTTTTGCTGTGTGCATTTTGAAATTCTGTGGTTAAGTATATGTGCATTTGGGATTGTTATGTTTTCTTGGTGAATTGATCTTAATGTAATGTCCCTTCTGCCCTTGGTAATTTTCTTTGTTCTGAAGTCTGTTTTACCTGATTTTAATATAGCTGCTCAGCCTTATTTTCAGTAAGTGCATTAAAGGGAAAAGTATATATTTTCCTGTCTGTTTTGTTTGGACATACTTACATTAATGCATTTTAAGTGAGTTTCTTGCAGACAGTGTGTAGAAAATTTTCTAAAGTCCCTTCTGACAGTCTCTGTTAATTGGTACGTAGGTCATTTACCTATGATGTAATTAATGATGTATTTGGATTTAAGTCTAATATTTTATTATTTTTTTCTCTATTTGTTTAGTCAGTTTTAGTTCTGCTCTTTCCCTGGTCTTTTCTTCTTTTGGGTTATTTCAAATATTCTTTTAGTGTTCCATTTTACCTGTAGTGTATTTATTATATCTTTATAGTTTTTTTCACTGTTTTCTCGTTGGATTATATATATATATGTATGTATGTATATAATGATTTTTTAGCCACAACATACAAATTTTGATATGTTGTATTTTCATTTTTGTTCAGTCGAAACTATTTTCTAATTTCACTTGAGACTTACATATATATGTGTAACTTTGTCAGACATATATATATATGTAACTTTTCAAGTCTACTTAGAATCAGTTGTTTACCTCTTCAAGTATAATGTAGAAACCATCCCTACATATAGGTATGTTTACCCTCCATACTTTTAGGTTGTAATAGGATTACATGCACATACATTGAAAACCTCATCAATGTTATAATTTTTGCTTTCAACTATAGAACATTTTAAGGAACTCAAGAGGAGTATAGTTTTATATATTTGTCTTGATAATTTATGATTTCTGTTGTTCTTTCTTCATCCCTGATGTTCTAACTTTCCTCTTGGACCAAATCATTTCTGTATTCATAGTTACATATTCATACTTTAACAAGTCTTTTAGAGCAAGTCTGCTGGCAACAAATACCTTTTTCTTTATCTGAAAATGTCTTCATTTTACCCTCACTTCTGAAGGATATTTTTGGCAAATATAGAATTCTAGGTCAACATTTCTTCCATCACTGTTTCTGAGGAGAAATCCATAGTCATTTGAATTGTTGGTAATAGGTAGGTAATGAGTCATTTTTCTCTGGCTGCTTTCAAAATTTTCTCCTTGTCTTTAGTTTTCATTCAACTGATTACAATGTATCTGGGCATCATTTCTTTGGGTTTATCCTGCTGGGGTTCATTTAGCTCCTTGAATGCTTAGGATTGTCTTCCATGAAATTTGGGAAGGTTTCATTTATTGTTTCTTCAGATATTTTTTCTGCACTATGATCTTTCCCCATTCCTTTTAGGATTCCCAATGATAAAATGCTAGACCTTTTTCTAAAGACTCAAAGAACCTTAAGGCTCTGTCCTTTTTTTTTTTTTTTTTGCCAATCTTTTTCTCCTTATTTTTCAAATTGCATAATTTACACTGTTTACATTCAAGTTCACTGACTCTTCTGTCATCTCCATTCTGCTGTTTGGCCCATCCATGGGTACATTCTGCTGTTTGGCCCATCCATGAGTATTTTATTTTACTTAGTGCATCTTCCAGTTCAAGGCTTTCCAGTTGATTCTACTTTCTATATTGTTATTTTGCTGAGGTTTTCTGTCTTTCAGTTTCTTATGAGAGTATCTGCTCTTCATTATTGAAGAATTTTTTAATAGCTGCCTTGAGGTCTTTGTCAGATCATTCCAGTATCTGTGGCATCTACGCATTTGGCATTTCGATTGCCTTTTTCCCATGCAAATTGAGATTATTAGCTTTATAGCTTCTTTCAATGGAAGAAACAAGGTGGAGTATGCTGACTTCATATTATCCAAAATCAGAAACCCAGATTCCTCTTTAGAAGCCCTAGTCAATATTTGTCCTCTACAACTGAACCAGGGAGAACATTACCTCTAAGGCACTGCTATCATCATCATGTCCTTCTAGCATATTCAGTAATCATCTGGTTTGGGGCAAGTTTGAAGCAATCCACGTTTACATCAGAGGCTGTGAATAAAGCAGTCAGGAAGCTACATTACAGTAGACTCCAGAGCATGTCCTGGTAGAACAATGCGAGGTGGCTGTTTCAACTACAAACTCATTTAGCTGATTTAGAGAAACTTTGGGAAGTCAGTAAAATGGTGCCGAGATCAATTTAGGCACCCATCTGCCATCTTGAAAAATGGCATGCAATACAGCCTTTCAACTGGGTATAATTTTTGTAGTTTTTATCATCATCTGCCACACATATTTCACGGTAACAAGAGTGATGCCATCCCAGTGGTTCAGGTTTCAAGTTCTGAGAAATACAAGTGTCCTGTCTTGATGCTGTGCCCTGTGCGCACTATGTGTTAGACCTTGGATGAGAAGTGGATGATTTTAATTGACGTATGTGAGTAAGAGATATCACTCCTTCCCTTTCTTCCATACCCTGTCAGTAGGCAGGACATCAGAAGTAACATATATCTCTGTGCACACTGATCTTGGTGCGCAAAATTTCTTTGTTGTCAGCCTTCCTCAGAACTCTGTGTTTACTCCCATCGCCCATATTTATGGCATTGCTTCTTGGGACAATCACTCAGTTTCTCTTCCTTTCTCTTGACTGTGAGAAAATAACTATCAGGTAAGGAGTTTCTGTTCATTTTTGTTTTAGCTAAATTTTGACAGTGGGAACGCCATTTCTGTCAGTGGTTGGGTATTTTCTTCCTCTTTTTTGAATATACAAGTGAGGACGTGACCAGTGAAAGCAGTCTATTTGATGCCCTCTAAAAATTGGGATTAGACTTTTTTTATACCTGATCACCCAGGGATGTTGAGTGGTGTTTCCCTGTGCAGATATACCATGGAACTACTGCATTATCCGGATTGTTTCCTGCAGTCCTCACCTTCCCTGTTCTCTCCCGTGTGTCAAGTGTTAGGGGCACTGTATGGCTGTGCAATGAGCAGCGGTATTGATAGGCTAATCGTTTCCTGGTTGCATGACTGATTTAGGACATGATTTGCTGAAAGACTTTAAGAAAGTTACTTAACCTATCTGAACTTCATATTTACCCTTTGTGAAAAAAATTAAGATGCTTACTGGATTATTAGACCATCAGTGCACATGAAAGCACCAACATTTTCCCCTTTTTCCTTCTTAGGAGTGAAGTGGTGCCATTTGGATGTATTTGTATTGAGACTTGAGACTGGGTTAGGATTTTAGAATAGAGGACAGAGGAATGAGCCTGATATAAAACCATCTTCTACGAGGGCATAAGGGCATCCCTTCCTGTATTGCTTAAAATTGTGTGTTGCCAACATCTTTGCAAGTGACTGATGGTGAGGGAAGTCCCCGAAATTGTTTGTGGTAAGACACAAAGTAAGCAGAATTTTCTGCCTGAATACATTTTCCAGGGCAGCAGCATTGTTCATCAGCTTAAATGGCACTGGTTCCACCAACCTCCTCAACCTTCTGTCAACCCGCCTGCCCCTCCCCAGGGCTAGATGATTTTATCTGCACAGATAGGCGAGAGCTAAGTGCTTCTGCCTGGCTTCTCCCAGGCCTCTGCAGTGAGTGGAGATTCATTCTGCTGACTATTCTTTCCATTCATTAATGAAAATCCTAGTAGTGAATGCAGCCTTGTTTGGGACAGAGCCTTGCAGTGACTGGAAGAACAGTGTGTGCTGTAATGAGTTACCTGTGGAGAACTCTGACTGTTGCAATCTTCTGGATCCTTTCTGGGAGCTAGAAATATATTATTGCCTTGAACTTGCTCATGGGACTAGTTAGCCTGGTGACATAGAAACCCCTCCCTCACCCATCAAGATCATCATAGGTTCTCTCTCTCTTCCCATCTTATACCAAGAGCAGTGTGAGGGCCAACCAGCCTGGCAGTTTTCTGGGGATGCTGATCTATAATGCACCTTCTGAAACCTTTGTAGAAACCCAGCAAAGACAAGGAAAGTGGACCTCCTGGAACTCTACTCAAGAGGAGTAGTGTGTGGTTGAAAGGTATCCTATGGTAAGCTACTTGGGTAGGAGGATGACTCCCATTCTCCCAGGAAGCAGGTTCAAATACCAACAGGTATTTTCTAATTTGCCTTCTAATGAGGATGGGTCCACTTAACTACAGAGCTTTGGTTTTGCAGAAGAATGTATGCAAATTTGGGGCCAATGTTGAAACTGCTCAAGGTAGTAGAGGCTGAGGGTTCTGACTCATTCTTCTTGAGTTTATCATCCCACCCACTGCTCAAATCTCCTCCAAATACAAGTTAAACAAGTGTTTTTAAAAATAATGCTTTAAACAAGTACCAGTTTATAGCATGCCCATCCTGTAACCAAGGATGTGCCAGGTATCAATTCATAATCAACTTGGAAGAGGAGGCTGGAAAAAAAAAAAAGAGCAAAGTCAGTGCCTAGGAAAGAAGATGAGAGACAAGAGTCAAGTACCTAATTCAGGGATCTCACAAGTCATGTCCAAGCCCAAAAGGGGCGAATTCATTCTACTCATCAGGGTCCTTCAGGCTTGGCGCTAACCACACACGACCTTTGTTCTACTTTGGAAGGCCATCCTTTCCTCCAGCTACCTAACTTCTGCTTATCATTGTATCTATTCAAGGTCATGTCAATGGGCTGGCCACTGGGGAAGACCATGGGGTCAAAATTGGGACTTCCAGGGAGCATGGCTGTCTTGCTGGGGGCAAACTCAAGTGCTCAGTGCTTCTCCTCAGTCCAAAGGACTATTGATGGTGAAGTTCCAACTTTTCAAGAAGTAACCAAACAATAAGTTGCCATGAATCACAGGCCCTATATGTAATTGGCCTGTGTTCCTTTGCCTGAAAAGAAGAGATATTCTACTTACTGCCATCATCATCATCACCACTCATTATTTCTAATGATAGCTAGCATTTACATCTACAAGGTACACACTCAATAGCTGCTGTCTTTTAATACACTTAAAGCATGCATGCACTTGTCACAAAAGAAAGTGCCCCAAAACAGCATTTGCCAAGTGCTATGTTACATACTGAGAACCTCATTTCACCTGCCCAGCAATTACAGGAGAGAGGTGCTTTTGCTGTTCTCATTTCACAGGCAAGGGGATTGAGGTATGCGTCTCGGCCCAAGGGCACAAGGTGAACCTGGGATTCGAATGCAGAGCCTGCTTGTACCCAGGAAATCCTCTCCATTGCTGCCCCATCCAGTGAACCCCTTAGGATCATGGTCCTACCTTAAAAGGGAACTGCTAAGCCCAGCTAAATACCGCAAGAATTTATAGGCTGCCGACTTTCAATCTCTGAACCAAATGTCTTTTTGATGAGGCCCAAAATACACTCTAGGCAGCCGCTGAGGGGAATTTCTGAAGTAATTTCTAACTTCCTGCCTGTGAAAATATTCTCTAACTGGCAAGAGACTGTCTGGATAACAATGAATACACAATAAAGCGGATGCCTCTGCCTTTGATACCTGGCTCACAAATAACCCATTTGGCTTCCCAATCACTCTGATACCGAAAACCAGCAGAATTTATGCTCGTGGCTGGAATGGCTCTGTTCAGCCAGAAAGCAAAAGTTTATGGCTGAACCCTTTGCTCTGAAATGAAATCTAGTCTCTTTGGCTCGACTTTATTAGGCCATATTGTACAGAGATAGGCGACATAAGTATCCAGACTCTGCTGTCACTAAAACGGGAGTGGGTTGGCGAGCATTTTCATCCTCACACTCAATACCATGTCCTAAAATGGGAATGTTGGATGGAAATTAGAGTTGCAAATTGGGGTCATTTTCTGAAACTTTATTTTTAATTGAATTAAACATGGTCATGTCCTTATTTCTCTATATGCACATCCCATGTCAAAATGGAGATTAGGCTATCATTTGGGTCATAGGATCAATGGAGACAGGCTAAATAGATAAATCGGGATCCTTAAAATAATGGTGTGGACTAATTATCCAACAATTCTGACACTTGGATACCCACCGTGTGCTAATTATCTACAGGCTTTCCGTAACTGGTGCCAGCATTTAGCAGTACTTCGTGCACAGCAACCCTTTCTCATTGCTAACCCAAATCCTTTTGGCTGTGATTGACTGTCCTTACTCTCTGGTCCTCATAGGCATAAAAGAGAATTCTGTCCTCTGCTTTTCACCGTCTGTGAGAATCGCATTTTTGCTACTCGAGGTGTGGTCTACAGATGGGCAACTTCAGCATCTTCTGGGATCTTGTCAGAGATGCAAAATCTGAGGCCCAGCCACCAAAGGATGGGATCAGAACCTGCCTTTTTATAAGATCCTTGGGTGATTCACATACACATCAAAGTTTGGGAAGCCTCTGAGGTCTGGTGTTAAGTAAGGCCTCAGCTGTGCCTGCTAGTGAGAAATTATCCTGCTAGTGAGAAATTAACAGCAGTGGATGTGGTGAGATTCTCACCAAACTGTCTAAAATAGTGAAGGTTTTTCAAAGACATAAGCAACCCTGAGTTGGGTGTCTCATCCAAGGCAAGCTCATAATTCCTCTGCTGATTGAAATGTTCTTCTGTCTAACTCCTTTCCTCTTCTAATTTAAAACAAAACAAAACAAAAAAGACCAACAGTTGTTTTTGGCCTCAATTTTAGAATGTCGTGAAATTGCCAAATATAACTCTTGCTGGGTTCAGCATATTTCCTGTTGACTCAGTGTTCGCCTTCACTTTGGAATCCAAAAAGTGAAGAAACAATGCTAAGTCACACAGGGAAGGTAGCATAGGTAGGAGAAGATGGGAGGAAACAGTATTCCTCTTCCAAGGAATGGAAGTAGAATTGCAGGCTAGGAGGAAGGGAGCCTCTGGTTAGATTGGTGGCAACACACCAATTCTTGAGAGGTCTTGACCTCAAATTCAAGCATCCGCGTTATTGGGTTTCGAATTTAGAAAACCATGACCTCTTGCTAAGTAGCCAACTGTGTTCTGTGAGGACAAAATTTCCCAGAAAATGTTGCTCGTATATGAATTTTTATGGGACGTTCTGAAATGACCCAAATCTGCATGCTCACTATTAGTTTCCAAGTGTCTTAGTTTCCCAGTTGCTAGGTCAGACACCATGTACTGGGGTGGCTGAAACAACAGGAATTTGTTGGCTCACTGTTTCAGAGGCTGAAATTCTTGCCTCCTCCCGAAGTCAGTGGCTTTCTGGCAGGCTAGTGGTCCTTGGGTTCCCTTGGTTTTCCTGTCACATGGTTTCCCTGTCCTTTCCTTTCTCTTCTGGGTTCTTCTCCTCCTGGTGGCGTTCTCTCTATAAAGCCTCCACTTACAAGACTATGTCCCAGCCTCATTCAGCTGGGCCACACCTTAACCAAAACTAACGTCTTCAAAAGGTCCTACTTAAAATGGGCTCACACACCCACAGGGGTGGTTAAGATTAGGAACATGTTTTCTGCTGTTTTATTTTTCTTGCCTGGAGTACATAGTTCAACCTACCAAACCAAGAGTACAGAGTTTTTCAGCCCGTAGGGACAGAAATTGGTTCCTTTCATGCCAGGACCCTGAAAGCTATGAAGTTATCAGTGCTCACCTATGGTTAGATGGCTGGAAAAAGTTGTGCTTGTTTCTTCATATCCTTTTCTTCTTTATCTTAGTTCAACTCAACAGATGTTAAGCGAGCACCTCTTATTGGCAAAGTGCTGTGCTGCTCACTCTAAAAGATACGAAGTTGAGAAGACAGCCCTCCCTTCTTCAACTTCATTGTAGTTAGCAGCATATGACCAGGGATCAAGTGCTATGACAGTAGCTAATGGTAACACAGTGAACACTTTCTGAGTGCCAGGTGCCGAGCTAACCGGGCTAATCCCCATTGTCTCATTTAGCCCTAAAAACTTCTGCTGGAGGTGGTTGCAGTTACTATTTTCATTAAGCGAGGGAGCACACATTAAATTGGAGAAATTAGGTATAAGACCTTACAGATTAAGTGACATATGACTTGAGCTTTATGGGAAGAGTTAGATTTCAACAACTGAAAATTCCCGGAGAGCTGTATGTTTCTGACAGAAGGGTCAAGGGAAGCAGAAACCCAAGGGCGGGAAATCAGGGAGAAGATGTTTTCAGATTAGCATGTCCCATCTTCATGAACTGCCCCTTGAAATAAAGGATTCTGTGACCCAATACCGTATTTGATATTAGTACGTTAAATACTCCAAGGAGCATTGCACGCAAAAATCCCAGTTTAACTTTGCTCAGTCCACTGTTTTCCAAATTTATTTTGTCCATTTAGTAACTCTTTGTTGAATTACTGCTATGGAGCATGCACTGTTCCAGGCACTAGAGATTTAGATGAAAATCCCTGCCTTCGAAACAACCTATGTTCTGAAGGGGGGATGCTACACAATCCCCTCCCCTGCTCTCTCTTTTGTCCCGGGTAACACCTGTGATTAAGTTGTGTGACGCTTGCTTTGGGTCATCTCAGTTGAGGTGCAACTGAGTGGAAGTAGTAGGAACTCAGGTTCATGAGATCAACGGGGCAATGTTACACACCTGCCCCTCTCCGAGGGCGGTCTCTGGGCAGTGCTGGGAACTGGTTATCACTGGTTCACCATAAGTATGAAAAATACCAATAATAGCTTAGCAACTTTTACCACTTTAAAAGAGTAATTTTATGTGAGTAAAAATGGTAAAAATCTGGGGCTTGTGCTTTGCATGTCTTATTTTTTCATTTCTTTGTGTGTGTGTGTGTGTCGTGTGATTCCTTTTTTTTTTCTTTTTTTTGACGTAGGCAGGCTCCGGGAAACAAACCCGGGAGAACTCTGCCACTGAGCCACAGTTGCCTGCCCGCAATTCCTTTTTATTAGAGTTTCCAAAAGTATCAATCTGCAAAAGGATGAGTATCAGAAATAAAAACAACCCAGATGGTTTTTGAGACGCGCTGTCCTGGAAAACCCCCATGCCGGGCTGGATGACCCCCCTGTGGCTTGCTCGGCAGGCATCTGCTGGGGAACATTTACTTCCTGCTCACCCTACCCAGATTAGAATTATTTTTAGTGGCATTTTAAGAACCTTATTATTTGAAGCACAAATGGGGATGTTCTTACGATTAGCAAGATTGCAAAACCTAATTGCTATTTGGACAGAGAGTGAATAGGCCAATCTCTAAGAAGGCCTGATGTTTCTTAAGCATAAACAGATCTTCTACATCATAGAGAAAAATGAGGGAGAGGATTGAAAACCCTCTCCTTATGAAAAAGTGTCAGTTTCTCACCACATAGGTAACTGCCTTCAGCAATTACAAATAATAATTCTTTTTCAAGGTGCTCATAGCATTCTTTCCCCTGAACCTTCCTTTAACTTCAGCCCCCTGGTACTCTTTGTCTCTTCAAAAATGATCTGAATGTATGGGGAAAATGCCACGTATTCTCATTCTTTTGTGTGTGAATCCCTTTCCGAATACCTCATGTGGGCTGATTGCTTTTCATAATGCCTGATGGAAGAAATCTCATTTGATAATCTGCAGCCCACTCATCTCGGGCTAAGAGATTTGGCTCGAGCCCACCCTGAAATTAATCTTTGGAGTTGTTTATTTATCCATTCAGTGCTGAAGCAATGAGTTCTCTGGCATTCCATCAAATCCCAAGTAATCTGTTGTAATTGACATTGTCCTGAAGTCTTTGGAAAAAGCTGAGATCCTTTTGCCCTATTTGTACTTTCTGGAAAATGCAATCTGAAAGAGGCCATAATTGTGGAATGCCAAATTGTTATGGAGTCCCTGAAATCCTAATGCCGGTCTAGGAGGGACAGCAGACCTGATGCACGTCCAAAAAGTGCATCATTGATATGCGATTTGGCACAAAGAAGAAATAAATTCTGAAAAGGTGCAAACTACCTTTCAGTCCTTCTTCCCTCTGCTTCCCTCCCTTGGTTTCACCCTTGCCACCAGTTTGTTCTACCCCAGAAAGCTGTGCCGTGTTCTCTGTGCTGGCACCTGTGAGCAGCTAAGCTAGAGAGATTCAAACATTTTATTTAATTACGCAAGTTGCTTTTAGAATTATATTAAAGAACATTGATGCTAGCTCGGAATGGGTGAAGAGGGAGATAGTACATGCCTATTAATGGAAAGTGGGGTAAATTTGTTGACAGTGGACCTTATAGAGAAATGGAGGAAAGAGAGAATCCAAGAAGCCTGTTGATGAAGTCTTCTTAAGACTCTGGTCTCCTCAGCATTGTTCTTCCCAGCAACAACTGAAATGAAACATCAAATCAGATTTTTCCCATTGTCCAAGCCTGATGTTCAGGGACGGGTATAAAGGACTGAACTCATTCTAGTAAGCAGCCCTCACACTCATCAGCCCAGAGCCCATAAACGCGGATTTCATGTTTATTATTGTAGTCAAGGGCTTGACACATTCCACAGGTGTTCTCTTTTTTCTGGTAAGAATGAATAGGTTTTCATGGGGTCTAAGATATAGAGATCATTTCATGTCACGACCCTTTCCTTTAGACTGTCACATTACAGAGGATGCTGACAATTTATGGTGTAATTTATATGTACATATATAAATTTGTACATATAAATTATGGCTAATTAATTCTTGTTAACACTTCTATGATTTAAAACTGTACATCCTTTCGAGGAAGAATGTTAACCAAGCATTCAGAAAGATTTTTTTTTTCAAATGGTAAATATAATACCTGTGAGTACTTACACTAGCTCCCTATTACCAGTGTAGAGTGAAATTAGGAGCAAGTATGTATATTTTATGACTTACCTCTTCTTATTGCAGCTATTAACATAATGACCACTTTTTTTATATATATAATTTTCTCTTAGTTCTTTATTTTTGATTTGCATAATATAACATACATTTGGATTACAGCAGTGTACTTGTTTTCAATTATATGAGGATTGGTGTATGATAATCTTTGGAATTATTTGCATGACTCTGGAGGGAGGGATGGACTTTGGTGAAATTATTTGGCTGTTACCAACCCCAGACTATTTACTGGGAGCAGAAATCACAGTGGTTATAACATACCCCAGCCAAGAGAGTTGAATTTTTCGCATTCATCAGGCTGTTAGCATTAGGGAAACACACTTTCACTCTAATCGGAGGAAGCATAAAAAATAAAAGGTGTCATTACGGACCCACCATTCTGGGATCAGGAAGGTGTTACTTTCCCTGGAGCCAAGGTTGATGTTTCCAGTTGGAAGGCACATTTGATGGCGAAGCTGTCTGCCCACGGATTCCTGTGAAACCATTTGCTTGGGAGGTTAGACTAGACTGGTTGAAAAATTAGGTAATGAAGGGGTGTGTAAATCAGACCACAAGCGATGTAGACAGGATAGCCCAATGGCTCAATTCCGTTTTCTCACTTCAGGTTCTGTGAGTATATGATGAATAGGGTCCTCACCTGCTCGGCTCTGCTAGGTGATGCTCTAAAACAGCTGGAGTTGGTGACAGCCAGAGGATAAATTGCTGCCTCAGGAAATGCTTTGCCTTTGACTGATTGCTGAGTGGCTGAGAAATTAATTTGGCACCTTTTCCTTAAGTCATTTCAGTCCCATTCCTGCATTTTTCTGCTGGAAAGTGAATATTCATGTTACAGTTAAAAAGACATTGACAGCACAAACGGGGGTAGCGTGTACTGTTTTGAAAAAAACTGTAGGCCGGGACGGTTGCATTTTATAGAATAGAATTAAGACTGTTATACTCTGAGAAGAGGCCTGAACTGTGCTTTCACATGGACTCACTAAGTCATAGGCTCCAGTGTTTGAGATTTTGACTTCTTGATGAGTTTCTGCTCAGGTATTTCCCCCCTATCATGTGACAAATCCTCCCTGTCCTCAAAAAAAAAAAATCATCTTACAGCTACTCCTCTAGTACAGCTACTCCTCTAGGTAGCTACCGTATCTTCTCCAGGAAGAAGTATGGTAGGCGGTTAAGAGCTTGATCTCTGAGTCCTATTTGTGCCACTAAATGCTTTGTGACCTTCAGTAGCTTACCTAGCCTCTCTGTGCTTCAGTTTTATACCTGTAAAAGAGAATCACAATAACAACAACTCCCTCCATCCTCTCCAGATCTCTTTGTTCACTGCCGTCTTCCATTAAATACAACTTTTAGCACCCAACCTATTATACACTGATTTTTCCTGTCCTAAGAATACATTATGTGATGGCCAGCAAAGGTAAAAAAAGTGTGCACTGCGGCTGGTGCTTTTTCAAAGCGAATCAAAAATGCCATGCTTGAGACTTAGAAAGATAACCCTTGCTAGAAGGAGGTCATCTCAGTCCTTGCTTCAGTGTGAAGGCTGAAGTTCTGTTCCCTGAGTTTGTCATGCACTATGAAGTCCAAAGGCTGGGTCCCCTCTCCCTGACTCTCCTGATGTGATTTGACCTGTTGCCATGGTCATTCTGACATCACAACTCTCCGCTCTTGCCCTGACATATTAAAGAGTCTCAGGAGTTATCATGGTAACTGACATTTTTTTTTTTTTTTACATGGGCAGGCACCAGGAATCGAACCCGGGTCCTCTGGCATGGCAGGCGAGCATTCTTGCCTGCTGAGCCACCGTGGCCCGCCCGGTAACTGACTCTTATGCTATATATTTGGGTTCTAGAAAGAGGATAGTGGAATTAAATTAATAATTCATATATATATTTATTTATTTAAATATATATATGTTTAAATTTGTCTCTGTATGTCTATATGATTGTGTGTCTTTATCAGAAAACTCCAAAACATGTTGACAATCTATGCGGAAATAGTCTTAAAAATGCTAAACACAGAGTTATGACGGTGGGTTTAAATTCCCCAGTATTTGTACAGTTGGTTGGGTTCTATTATATCAGCATTATAAATACCATCCGAGAATCTCCGTGTAGATGTGGAAGAGGCATTTTGCTTTCCAGAGATGTCATGTTCATTGTTTCCAGTTATTTGACTTTCACTCCCCAGGTATTTCAGATCAACTACAAAGGAAAACTTGCCTGAAAAGAGATGTGGAAAAATCATAAAAGTCAGATCTTTCTGGTCAGATAGATCTTAGACCTATCTGGCACTTTTTCCTCCAAAGAGTAAAATATGGGAAAATAAATACCAGTTTAAAATGAGATTTAATCAGCAGCTAGAACAGATTCTGAGATACAGAATAAGCTCAGTGAATATTTGCTGACTGAATCAGTCACAGAAACAAACAGTGTTTGCTGCATTTGAAACAAACATGAATCATATTGTTATCCTACAAAGAATCTGCTCCTACTTATTTAAAAAGTTTAGCGATCCACCTGCAATAAAATTTGTTCTAAAGCCTCATTAAGACCGAAAGGTATGGAAATAATGCCCATGACTAAACGAGCCATATCAGTTGAGGAATATTCTTAATAATAATAATTGCGATAAATGTTCTTTTCATTATTTTTTAATATTGGGTATAATATTTATAATTAGCAATGTAAGGAACACATTGTGAAAGGGATGTTTGTGCTGTCTGAAAGAATAAACCGAAGTCTCCCATTTCAATGATGCTATTTGCCTGTAAAGCTCTGTCATTAGCTTTTATAACTGGCAGTAATCTGCAAAGTATCACAATATACTAATAAAACAAATTATGATAATATTGGTTCCAAAATATTCTCTATTTCAAATTTTTCACTAATGCAGACTAGGCTTTCTTAAAATTAGTTAGAATTAGTGACTTTTGCTTATAAAGTCAGGAATATCTTTTTTTTTTTTTCTTTCATGGGCAGGCACTGGGAATTGATCCCGGGTCTCCAGCATGGCAGGCAAGAACTCTGCCTGCTGAGCCGCTGTGGCCCACCCTCAAGAATATCTTTTATGTGAAAAAAATTTTGAAATGTTATGATTCTGGGAAATTAAAAAGTTCATGCTCAATAAAACATATTGCAATTAATTTTAAAAATCATACAGTTGAGGGCAGTGCAACAGTGGCTCAGTGGCAAGAATTCTCACCTGCCAAGCTGGAGACCCGGGTTAGATTCCCAGAGCCTGCCCTTGTCAAAAAAACATAAATAAAAATAAAAATCAAACAGTTTAGCAATAGAAATGGTCAAGTGACTTTTTTTTTATCTGAAAGACCCCTCTCTGGGGAAGACCGATTTGTAGAGGCTCCAGCCGGTACCCACACGCTGCGTGGCTAATGACTTAGTTGTGGGAGTAGGTTAGAAGTGGCTCATCTAATGACGTTAACTCTCGTCATCTAATCACCCAGCCTGAGCAAGGAGCAGACAAATAGCATAGAGGCAGTGAGCATTTGGTTTATTTCTAAATAATTCCTGATTTTTATATTCCAGAATATCACCACACCCTTTCCCAATCTCTTCCCATCCTCTTCAAATGTAAACATCCTATCTCCCCCGGTTAACTGACTGTTGGGCCACAGGAAAAATGCCCTTTAATACGAAATCAGCATGAGAAGTTGTAAAGAACTACTTCCTGTTGGCTGGGAAGTTTCCTCTCATCTTCCCTTGACCTGAAAACCTCCCTTGGAACCAAGACCTGGGAACCAGCAGCTTACAGCTACCCAGAGGACACTCAGCCTGCCCTCAGGGACCCCCAAAGACCCCCAAGACCCCCCAAAAGGGATTGGCATTCTTGTTGTTATTTACTTTCTAATTCTCAAAAATTGATTCCAAGGTAAAATCTTTTCAAACATTCCCAGCATGAAAAGTGTTGTTGGAAAAATACAGTTAAACCTCTAAATGAGAAAAAATATATATATTTTCATGAGGTTTGAGGCATGACCTCTCTGAGTCTTTATTTCACTTTTTGTGATACTCATGGTTGGGTCAGAAAAATCTGCTTTTGTTCCCAAAGAGAAAAAGATTTATTGTTTCGTTGTGATTTATGCATGCTCATTGGAAAGAGCCTTCAGACAATACAGAAATCTAAAAAAGAAAAAGAATTTACCACTCAGAAATAACTGTTAGTGTTTTGGTATAAAAGTTTTCCAGTATTTTCTCTGGCTTTACAAACATTCAGATAATCATATGCTATGTTTAAAGAATAGGATCAGACATGTTACAAAATAGTGTAATGTGCCTTTTAACCTTATCTCTGTTTGAACAGATATATATTGTCATCATAATTTTTAATTGTTTCTCAGAATTCTGTTGTATAAATGTACCACTTGTAGCGAGCATTTAGGTTATTTCCAATTTTTCAACAATAGATAGATTCTTTTGCATACGTTTTTGTATATGTGTTTACTTCCTTGCCACGAATACTTAAAATGGAATTACTGCTGTATAAAAGAGTGTTCACTTTTACAAATTTTGATAACTATTGCAAAATTGCTCTCCAAAACAGTTGCATCTATTTACCTGGCTGCCAGTATTGTGTACACAGATATTATAGAGGGTAAAAAAAAAAAAAAAAGGGATGCTTTACAGACTTGTAAAGAAAAGACGATTAAAGATTACCAGCGGCTGGGGGGAGTGGGAATGGGGAATTATTGCTAAATGAATCCAGGCTTTCTTTGGGAGCGATGAAAATGTTCTGGTAATGGATGGAGGTGATAGTAACACAACACTGTAAAAGTAATTAATGCCACTGGATTGTGTGCTTAGAAAAGGTTAAAGTGCCCAATTTTACATCACAGATATGTTACCACAGTAAAATAATTTCTAAGGGAAGTGATGCTCTCGAGGGGATGTACGTCCAGCCTGTGGGCTTGGGGTCATGGAGAGCTTACCTGGGTGACTGGTTATGTCCCTGAACACCAAAGAAGCTTGTCATCAGCCAACCAGCGCATTCATTTGCTCACCAAGCTCACGTAACTCAGGTTTCTCTTTTGCAACCTCCAGTCGTATTTTAAACTTTCCTCCTGTGCTTTCTTTCCCCCCTTTAGATTGAGGAAGACACGTGGCAGAAATACTACTTGGAAGGAGTCTCCAATGAAATGTACACAGAATATCTCTCCAGTGCCTTTGTGGGTCTGTCCTTCCCTACTGTTTGTGAGTAAGTGACCGATGCCCGCGTGCTCTTTGGCTCTCCGTGCTATTTAGCGTGTCCCTTAGGGGAAAGCCAGCCCCCTCCGCACGGTCTCCTCGGGGCACTCAGCGGTTACTGATGGTCCCCTGGGCTGTGAAGAGACAGAATGGTCACCACATGGTCCCTGCCTTGGAGACTGTAGCTGGCCCCGCTCATTCCTCCAGGCCTGAGAAAATCTCAGGCTTGACTATATCGTTTGCACTAACTTACTCTCTGCAGCTGTCATACGTGTCTTGAATTATGCTCTGTCTGCAGACACATTCATGACGGATGGCATGAGTCTCTCTGACTTCACGAGGGCAAAAACACCTCTTGACAGTCTCTTGATGAAAGGCGTTTTTATCTCTTTTCCAATCAAGTCAGATCATAAAGGGACACCAGAGAAGCCACTGAAATAAAGCCCTTCAAAGTTCTTTCCCGATTTTCTTAGGAAATGCAGAATCAAATGTGTAAAAGGAGGCCTGAAAAGAGTCCTCAGCAATTTGGCCCTGACACATTATGATAGCATTGCTTAATAGTGAGAATGATAAGGCATCTTTGTCCTTACGTTGGTTCAGCAGGGTGGATCAGAACCAGTGGCAGCCTCAGCCTGTCACTCAAGGTAGCATAGGTGTTCACCCTGAGCTGTGACTTCAGAAGCTCTGAGTATTACCAATCCCAAGAAACTTTCATCATGAGGCTTGATAGGTGATGCCTCAAATTCCCCACTTAGAGTCTCACATGTTGGGTTTGAGCCAAACAGGGGCTTTGTCTCCCTATTAAAACACAGATTCCTGAAGGATGGTGAAACATTAAGCCTGACCCATTGACACCTCAGAAAAATAAACTCCATCGCATTGATGAGAAACTGGGAAGAGACCAGGGGATCTGAGAAATCATTGGTCCTAGGAGGAAAAATTCCCTGCCTGCTTACAGACCAAACTTTCCACCTGTCTGAGTTACCCAGGGCTTTGCTACCAAAGTATCACAGGCCAACTGGCTTAAAACCATGTCATGTTATCTTCTCACAGTTCTGGGGGCCAGAAGTATGAAATCAAGGGGTCAGCAGGTCCAGGTGTCCTCTTAAACCTGTGTGTTATAACCCATTCCATGCCTCTCTCCAGCTCCTGGCAGTGGCATTCTGTCTCAGCCCTCACATGATGTTCATCCCTCTTTCTGTGTCCAGATTTCCTCTTCTTTTAAGGACACCAGCCATGCTGGATTCAGGGCCACCCTCCTCCAGTTTGCTCTCATTTTAACCAGTTCCATCAGTCACTATCCTATTTCCACGTAAGGTCTCCTTCTAAGGTACTGGGCATTAGAGCTCCACCATATCTTTCTGGAGGATAAAACTCAATCCATAACACCCCCCTTGAGTAAGGGGCATCTGAAGTGACCTGAACAAAACTGAGTGCCCCTTATCATAAAGGAGAGGTCAGTCCTGGGCTCTCAGGCTCCTCTCCTGTGCTGGTGTTCTGTTCGAAGGCAGCAGAGAGGGGGCAGAGCGCCTAGTAGCTGACTGTTTACCTGGAGGCTCTTGGCAGTGAGCTCGGCAGTAGCACTCTGTCAGTCCTGGGCCCAGACCCTCCGCCATCCCAACTGGTTTGGCTGTTTGCTGAAATGTCTTGCCTTGTCTCTAAGTGAAAGTTTAAATGCTAAATGGGCTGGAAAAGTGAATAGGTAATTGATTCGGAAGGAATTATTTTCTGAAAATGGATGCCCTGTTGTAACTCCCTTGTGCTCCGAGAGCCATTTCTCTTTCTGCCACAGACGTTAACTATTCAGAGGATGGGGTCTGGGAAAACCAAGGCTGCCCCAGGGGCTTTTCTCTGCCGAGGAGCTTGGCCTGCTTAGGAAAGCTAGCCCAGGACAATTCCGGGTTTATCACAGAAGCTGGCTCTATAAAAAGGCAAATGAGGCCCCATACACTGCCAATTCTGGAGGGTGGTGGGGGCCGAGCCGGGGGTGGGCAAAGCCCCTTCCTTGTCTGTTGAGTTCCCCTGTGTTGACAAGTGTTAATGTCTAACCTGCGTGCTCCCTCGGAAGCCCCCCCTCGCTGTCCCTGCTTCCCCACTGCAGGCCTTACTCTGCTCAGCGCAGTCAGTTCATTTTCACCTGGGAAGTCAGGACTGCTCCCCCTGGAGGCTGAAACTGGGACAGCCACAGGGTAAATGTGACTCATACTTGGTCCTACACGGAGTTTAATTTCATAAAAAAAATCAGTTGCCAATGTTCCAAAATTGTGATGTTTAACGTCAAGCAGCTAGATCTGGGGCTCTTTTGAAAATGTTAGGTGCAAAATGGGACCTGCAATTCTAGCAAGCAATAATTGGCTGAAACTGGATAGTGGCTATGAAAGGTGGGGGCGGCCACTGTGTCTGTAGCAGACAGGCTGGTGTACTCCCTCTCCCCGCTGTCACCTGAAGCCAGGCCAGGTTGATATTGACATCCCCTTTGTCCCGTAGCCCCGTGGATGTGTCTTTGCCAATGCTGACCCGCTGGGAGGTGGGACACTTCAGTTACCTTCACAGCCAGCTCTAGGGTTGGGTAGGAGGGGCTGCCACGACTATTTCCATTGATAGATTCTTGTGTTTTGAACACTTCCCAAGGAGGAGAAAACCCCAGCCCCACCTTGTTGTCGGAGATTTTAGTATTTGTTTAGTCTGGCTTCTGGAATAGAGAGGGAAAAAAAAAAAACAACAAAAAAAAAACCCCACACACACGAAACTTCTGATGTGAGTGAGAATGTGTTCAATTCCGGGCTATTATTCGTTGAACAGAGTGATATAGCAGAGGTAGAAGTAATCAATAAAGAAAGGACATTTAATGAGATTTAGGAACATCCCAAAACATTGAAGCTCTCCTCAAGCATTTGATTATCTGGAGGCTTAATTATCTGTGTTTTCTACTTTAAATTAAAGAAAAGCCATAACTCAAAGTTAGCAGGAGTTTAATGTTAATGCTCTTCAATTCAGGTTAATTAAAGCGCAACCATAATTAGAGTGTAGCACCGTATATCACCAGGCTGGTGCATAAGTATTTTCATTACAGTGCGAATTGGCTATTCAATTTCAAGATGACATAAGAGACGCCAAAATATATTTTAAACTGGTTCATGTAGAAGGGAAAGAATTGGAGGAATATTCTGTGTATAATAAAGCACAGATGAAATATACAGATTTTCAGAGCGGTTTCCCTAATTATGTGTTGCAGTAAACAATATGAAACCAATAACGTCTTAAAGCATGAAAAGAAGTTCATTTGCTTTTCTCTTGAGCTGGGGGAATGCCTCCTTACAGGGTGGGATCCCCAGATGGGAGAGCTTGGACTTTTCTCAGAAGCTGGAAGAGTCATTCTATAAGAAGATGAGGGGGGTGGGGCAAATGGATGAAATTTGAGGTGGTTTCTCTAGGAGAACTGGAAGTGGAAAGGAGGAGAAGCAGGAGGGGCAGAAAGCACCCCGAGGAGGGCTTTTTAAAAATTTCAAGCCTAAGAGCTGATGTCTCTTCTCCAGCGTGAGAGTTCCGATAGGCGCAATCCTGAGCTTGTCTGAGCTCTCTGCATGACAGAAGATGCAGCTTTGCTTACCACTCCAAAAACAGACACTAATTTAGCCAAACTACAAAATTGTTTCAAATCTTTCATCTAATTTAATCCTCCCAACTGTCTTTTGAAGTTTATATTAATATGATTATCCCTGTTTTGTAACTGAGTTGTGACTCAGAGGGGTCAGATGCTCTTTGCAGGGCCTGCTGGCAGACAAGTTCAGAATTGAAAGGCTGGGGCCTTGGGCTACTGGAAGTGGCTTGGAGTAGGTGCTAGATGAAGGTTGACTGGTTAAGGATCTCCAGGGGAACATTTTAAATAGAGAGATGGCTCTTTGGAGATTTTAATATAAGGGATAGGGCCCCCAAATCTGCTTTTTTTTTTTTTTACGAGCAAGCCAAGTGACACTGATGACCAGAAACCCCCCCCCCCCCCCCCACTGCAGCCCAGCCCTCCACGCCACACTCTGAAATAACTAACTTCCTTTTGTTCCCCACTTAGGGCCCATGGGAACCTTTCTTCCTGATTATAACCTGATCATAGAATCACAGATGGGGCAGATCTTGCAAGGCCTGCAGCTAATGAGATGATTTTGACTATTGTATGAGCTTCCTTCCCACCATTTCTTCTTCACCTGCAGATCATGACTAGCTCCAGAGATGCAGGGATGAGTCTAATGCTGTGCAATGCCAGGCCAACCCCTGGCTGCCCCATGTGCCCCATACTTCATCCACAGTAGTGTAAGAAAAAGTATGTATGTGTGCATGTATTTGGGGGTGGGTGGATGCTGAAGCCCTTAAGTCCTCTCAGCCAGGTTTCCGCTGGGGATTGTCAGAGCAATTTCAGGCTGGGTGGGATGGTTGACCACTAATTGCAAAGAAGTGCAGGGGAAGTAGGGGCTGTACAGGATGCAGCCCTTAAAGACTTCTCTTGGCTGTGCTGAAGGTCATGGTAGACATGTCCTTTATCTTCCCCAGGATGCCCATACACCACTCCTTTTAAGGGCCTGCAGCTCCTTAGATATCCCTGTGATTTTGCATAGCTGGCTTGCTGCTTAGCAGTAACATCAGGGCAAAAGGAGCTTTGGGGTCTGAAGTAGAGACTGTTATCTGTTGTTATCTGAACATTGCAAAACCATCTGCCCCATGTTCCCTCCCGCTTCCTCCTTCGTCACGGTAGAGGTGGCTAAGCAGGCCTGCGGAAAGTAAGGACAGGCAACTAGGCCATGCTTGCCGTTAAGGGGTCTTTTTTTTTCCTCAAGTACTTGGACCGAGAATCAAACCCAGATCTCCCTCATGGCAGGTAAGCATTTTACCGCTGAACCACTCATGCACCCTAAGGGTCCTAGTTTTGAACAGTCCCCACAATAGGATGCTGTGTGATGTGTGGAGTGTGAACTGTCAAGTCACAAGATCTGTAGTCAGATCTCCAGGTGAGCACATACCTGGTATCTGATTTTAGGTAGGATCCTCGATACCTGTGAATCTTCTTCATTTGACCATTACCAGCTGTTTGACCTTGAACCTGGTATTTGCCCTCGGTATCCTCATCTCCGAACAGGAATAATATTATTTGTCTCTCAGTACTAGTTAATGTCCATTTTTGCTCTCCCTAAGTACGAGATAATGTCCATTTTCCCTCCCCCTACCTCCCCTCCTTCCACTATCCCTTTATCCTACCCCATGGAATGGAATGCAAACACTGAGGAAGCAAGGAAATACATTGCCATGTTTCCAGCTAACATTTACCCATACTCTTTTGTAATTTCTCCCATCAGTCTGTCAATCAACCAGGTATTTAATGATTTAGTGAACTTTTGAATTTGTGCCATTGTGCCAGGTATCTTGGTACTACCTCTGGAGAAACCTGCAAGGATGACTGACAGTACTTAGAAATGCCAAGTAAAAGTTTCCATTTTTCCTGTGGTGGTCCTTAGAGAGCTTGCAGTCTGGCAGAGGGAAAGGATACCCATTGTCAGGGAGAGATGAGTGCCTCCTCCTAAGTGTATGCACCTGGAGGAGAGATGGAGAGCACCCTCTGGGCTGGGGTTGACCAGGGGAGGTTTCCTGGAACAGTTAGCACTCGAACCTTGCAAGGAGGATGGGATTCAAACAGGAGCTAAAGAGGAAAGAGTTTATTGTAAGTGGAAGGAAATTAGGACTCTGAGAGTTAAAGTAACCAAGAACCAAGTCTTTGAGATTTTTTCTGACAAGGATAAATTGGTTCCACTTTTACATGGGAGAAAGAAATAAAACAGATTTATTTTGATATGCTGTGTTTTAAGGGGGAAACGGCAATAGGCCTTCTAGCATGAGAAATAGCAAATGGAAAGATGCATTCTCCTGCATCCAGGTAAGAAAGTGGGGCCAGAAGAGAGAGGCTGGAGGGACTGGGAGGAAGTAGCCAGCAGTTGGGCTGCTGGGAGAACACCATGTTCTGGGTTCCAAATCTCGTGTCGAACATACTAGTCATTCATCCCTTGCAAAATATAAAAACTTAATTGTATCTGGTTTTACAGCTCAGAGGGGATGAGGACAAAAGGTGTATTTAAAATACGGTATCTCTCTCCATCCCTCTGCAGCTGATGGAGGAGTTAAAGTTCACATTTGATGGGGAGCAGAGTTTCTCTGAGTTTTTAGAGAAAAACATTTTGATTTGAATGTAGAGCAGAAAGAAATGGGGCAGATCTGATTGTTAGAGGATAAGTTTTTTTAGCCTGGCTGTAGAAAGGAGCATTTTATAAGAATTTATGGAGAGGCTCAAATCTCATCTTTAAAAGATATTCCCCCTGAAAGGACTGGCCCGATTCATCACATTATGTGGGGAATGTTATAATTAGGACGGGGCACATAAGAACACAGATGGGAATAAAATATTTATGATGATTTCTACCATAGGGAACCAGAAGTTGGTCAGTAAGCTCCGTCCTATTGAATAAACCAGGGACCATGAATTCACAGTGGCAGGTCCCTAATTCTGTGTCAGAGCAGTCAGGGTGGCAGTCCAGTTAGAAATGGGTTGGAAGCCAGGGGCCTGAGTTGGTGTTCAGTACACATAGCAAACACACGGTTTTTATTCGCATTTTACATTTCTGGTTGCTAATAATAGCGGCACTTTCTAGAGCATCAATTCACATGTTAGGTAAATGCTGATTGTCCAAATCAAAGAATGTGATCATTTTTTAAGTTCAGGTGTCTTCAGCATGCTAGTGAAGATATTGTGTGTGTGTGCACGTGTGTGTGTGTACGTGCGTGTTTTGGGGAGGAGGGATGTTCCAAAGCCTTCCTATCCCTCCCCTTATCAAAGCTCTCGGGAGATGAAGCTTTAACAGCATCTTCGTGCACATTTTAAATCACTTCCATGTTTTTGGCGCTGAGTCTTACAAATCCCACTGTTTCAAATTTTCTTTAACTGGATGTTTCCATTTGGAGGGCCAATTATTTTAAATCAGAGCTCCTGGATGTAAATCGATTTTATTCTAGCCTCTTGATCCTAACAGTATTATGTGTGATTATATGGGTTGGCCTGACATTCCCAGGCCTCCTGGCTAACTGAAGGAGGGCTGGAGGGTTGAGGTCAGCTTGCTTTGGAGGGCATGATAGGGGCTGCCTCCTCTGTTCTCATCTGTCCTTGGGGTTAGCTGTCCTTAGCAGCCCCCAACTGCATCTTTGCATACTCTTCCTGAGCACATTAGAGGGTGTACACTTCACGTCAGGTTTCTGTGCTTAATTCACGCCAGCAAGTAATCTTTCTAGTCAAGGGAACTGATTTAATGGCAAGAACAATTTATTTCCCTCTGGGTAGGTAGGAGCAGTTGGACTCTAATTCTTAAGAGCCTTTGCACAGTAACATCTGGGTTGAAACTACTGTAGTTAACAGATGACGGTGGCAATAAAAAAAGAGGGGGAGGGGGCTTTGTATAATGCCGTCGTCAGATTTGGTAGACTTCTACTTAATAATTATCAAGAAGGCAATCTAACTTGTTATTACAACAGTTTTATTGCAGATTGCTGGCTTAAGACCTTTGCGTGACAAGTGGCATTTTTTTCTCAAAAAGGGAAGTCATTTCAATTCCTGTATAATTAATTTTTTTGCAACCAGCCACAGCTTCCTGCATTGGACATACTGGGATGTTTTATTTTAGAAACGAGGAATTAAATTCTTGCTACATTATGGCTGATTTGGTCCTGTTTATCACATAGTGAAGACTTTTATTACTTCTTTCTTAAACCCTGGCCCACCTTACCCTGCATCCCAATCCTACTCAGTCCTGCGTACGTTGAAACGCAGTCGGCTAAGTAAAACCAGAAGAACGGCTATTAGACTGGACGTTGTAAAGCCCATTTTGCTTTTAAAAGACCAATGGTGTTGAATGATGCAAGTAAATATTTAATACCAGAGCATCAATTCTGTATAGTTTGGAGGCATATTCTTGGGAGTGAACCCCTTGTGACAGAACTTATATGAGGTCCTATGGATAAATTGCTGTCGGTATCTTACAATTGAGTTTGCACTTTGGCAGAGTGGATTGAAGGCAAAAATTAGGTTCCCAGATGATATTACAGTAGGAGTTCCTTTTATGCATTCTCAGACCCTTTGTCTAAGTTGAAAATTGTGTGTAAAAGCAAACCCCATTATTTAACAGGTATTTCCTATACGAACATACCTGTAAAACATTTTTATAAATAAGGCAAATAAACACTCCATTGACAATGAATAAATGGAATTAATTATAGAAATATTTTTTTAAAATCTTAATTTGTGCTTTTTCTACCTTTATTTTTTCACTTGCCAGTGGTGTATACCTGAATTTGCATGTGTTGAGTTCCTGTGAAACAAGGTCCTACTGTACCACTATTTCCTTCTTCGTCTGCCTTTTCCAATCTCTCTGCTTGTACAAACAAGGCAAGAGGAATCTACTTTCATAATTCTATACACTCTTCAAAACCTTCTTTGCCTAGACTTTTCTAGTTTACCACTTTATCTCTGGTCTGTTCTTCTAACAACCCATGAGATTCTGCTCCTCATTGATTCATGCATGTATTTAATTGGAATTTCTGGAGCACTTACTGTTCCTACTTTGCAAAATGCCAAAGCATGCTTCCTGCAACTAGAGAACTTCAGTCTAGAGGGAGGAGGGACGAACGATGAGGCCCACATCCTGTTTACTCTCTTTGACCTGCTCTTTTCTACTGGACCCTCAACAGGTACTGCACCTCTGCTGCAGCTTTAAGCCTGGGATCTTGATACTGACCAACAGTCTCCGGCAGGGCCTAACAAAAAATGTGTAATTTGACCTCTCATAGGGCTAATTGTAGTTCTGCTTGTAATGGAAACTGTGGTTTGTTACTCAATATTTGTATTTTTCCAACATTTAGAGGATTCCTATTAAAGCAGGGATTCAAAAGCTTAGAGGCCTGTAAGGAGCAGGCATTTAGCAGCAAGGAGGGAGGAGAGAGGAGGTTTGAGACAATAGGGAGTGGTGGGGACTCTGGCAAACTGGAGCGCATGTGTCCCATCCAGAGGAGGGAAGCACTTCACAGCTCCAGCCCCTTGTAGCCATATGGGAAGATGGGTCCAGCATGACTAGATCTTATTTTTCAAGGAGGTAAACCAAAAAGTCAGTTTTTTATGAAATCTCCTGTTGGCATCGCATTCCATTTTTAAAACACTATGCCAGCCAAACAAAATACATCTGCATGTTGGGCTTGCGGCCATCACTTCACTTCCTCTGCTTTTAGGAGAAGCATCCATGTACCGCATTGGATCTGGAATCTCAGAGACTTGATTTCTACTTCTGACTTGTCTACATGAAAGCTGTTTGACCTTGAGGAAGTTACTTTCTCCTCCCTGAACCTCAGTTTGTCATCTGTATAAGGAGGACAGGACCAGCCTGTCCTGGAGGGTATATGTCTGAAAATCTGTGGCTGTGGCAGCATTTGTATACATTTACTCCGTTTACATCACTTTGTGCCCTTCCTCTCCTGCCCCTCTGTCCAGTGAGTAAAGGTTGTTTTGGTCAAGTGGCTTCTTAAAATAAGGCTTCTATAAGGCAGTGTGGGACCACCTTAGGCAGGTTTGGAGCTGAAAGTTAGGAAGTTATATACAGCTGGGAGACGGTGGAGATCTGCTGGCCCACTCCCTACCCAGGGAACTGAGACCTGCAGAAGTTAAGGGACATGCACGAAGCCACTAGATTTTATTGACTTTCCTGCGTTTGGAAGTTCTTTCCTTTTTTACATCTAGTTGGCAAATGGTATTGTAATAGCTCAGAAGGCATAATTCACACTTACTATGTGAACCATTTCCTCCCTTCTCACCAGTACTGTCAGACCTATTAAAGCAATTAAGATGCTTGATCATATGAACCACCGGAGTCCCAAATTGAAGTGGCTGTTGCCCATTCTAGGATATCAGCACATTAGCCTTTCCATAATCCCTGCTAAGTTAAGACCAGCCTTTTCCTTGGTCTTTTGGCATTTAGCTACTATTTACATTAGAAAGTGGTTACTTAATTTGGTAATTTGGTTCAATAAACATCACATAAGCTATCTGATTTTTATGTATTTTCAAACAATTTAAGTTCCAGAAGTAACAGCCTCATAAAGGGTGCATGTTAGCAGTGCTCCATGGGATATAAATTAAGGGCATTTTTCCAAAAGCTGTAGTTGGATATGTGGGTTGGTGTTTCAGCAAGCTGCCTAATCAGCACAAAGCCCAGGTCATTAGAGTCTGTTGGCAGCAATCAGGAAACCTGCAAATCACCGGGTGAGCCCAGATATGCCTGGATGGAAGTGGTCCTTTGAAATCTGTCCGTGGAAGGCAATGCTGGGGGACCAAGACCCCACATGTAGGAATGAGCAGTTGGCCCCATTCCCACTGGAGAGCATGAGGTCTTCACTAAACACCTTCTGAGAACACCTACATCCCATATCTAGCATATGTAATTATGCCACTTGTCTATTGACAACCAACTGAAGGCGTCCCTTTCCACTTAGAATAAGCTGCAGGCTCCTTCCATGGCCGGTAAAGCCCAACATGATCTCACTCCCCTTGGCTCTCTCACTTCCTATGACTCTTGCCTTGGCTTACTAACCTCTAGCTACTTTGGCTTTATTGCTGGTCCTAAACAACCCAGTTCATTTCTGTCTCAGGACCTTTGCGCTTGCTGTTTCTAATTCATAGAAAGCCCTCTCTCCAGATCTTCTCATTTCCAGTGTCTACTCAGCATGCACCAGTGCTCTCCACTCCAGCGTCAGTTCCTCAGAAAGGCCCTCCTGGCCATCTCAGCTGGGTCTCCCCTTCCCAGTCACTCTTTATCCTCTTAGATTGCTTTATTTTCATGGAGAACGTATCATCACCTGGAAAAGTATTATTTATTCACGTGTATTTACTTATTGCTCATCTCTCTCATATGAGATAGGCTTTACTGGGGGCAAAGACGTTGCACGTGCTGCCATGTCCTAATGGACACTGTGGGATTTCTGAGCTTCTGTTTCACACTTATGAAATAGAGATAGCAATAGTAAGCCTGAATAACTGGGGTAATATCTCCGTCTTAGGGATATCTTGAGGATTAAACGACACCACCTTGAAGGGCCCCAACCCATGACTCAACACCTACTGCCCTTTACAGTGCTGGAGCCAAATAGCCATCAACTCATTTCTCAATCCATCAGGCAGCCAATGTTTTACTAT
>PVIY010024163.1:21866-38592 GCA_004026745.1 Myrmecophaga tridactyla | reverse complement strand
TCTATTTCTTCTTGAGTCAAAGTTGGTTGTTCATGCCTTTCTAGGAAGTTGTCCATTTCATCTACATTGTTGTATTTATTAGCATAAAGTTGTTCATAGTATCCTGTTATTACCTCCTTTATTTCTGTGGGGTCAGTGGTTATGTCTCCTCTTCCATTTCTGATCTTATTTATTTGTGTCCTCTCTCTTCTTCTTTTTCCTATTTAGATCTTGACTGATATATTCCCCAGCAGGAACTTTAGCTTGAAGTTGACAACATGGAAACAAATGCCCTCTAAACTAGGTTTCTGAACTGTGTAGCTCGTAGGGATTCCGCATCACAATGATCTGTGAACTTCACTTAAATGGCAGATTCCCAAAACCACCAAATTCTATTTCCGAAAGTGAGGCTGGAGAATCAGTATTTTAACAAGCTTCCCAGGTGACATCTGAGCACATCAAAATTGGAATATTTTTCACAGGGGTAGATGATTTTTAAATATACTTGTAATGAAACTAGAATTTTGTTGTTGTTGTTGTTGTTGTTTTTTCAAATCATATCAAGGGGCTAGATCCAATCTCCCACCAGGACTCTAGCTTGTCTTCCAAATGTCATCAAGAAGCAAAAAATAAAATGAATGAAACTCATGCAAGATAATGACTACTGTGAATTAGTCTTTCAATGACTAAGAATCCTTATCTCAGTTTGAGAAAGTCCTTCCCAAGTATGATATAAACCCCAGATATTGATAAATTCAACCACATAAACATGAAAAATTTCTGATGGAAAAATAATTGTAAGCAAAATCAAGAGACAAATGAACTGAAAAAAAAATATTCGTGACACATATCACAGGGCCTTGAAAAGGCTGTTTTTTTTTTTTTTTTTTTTTTTACAATTTTGTCCAATTTTAGAGTAATTTATTTTGTAGGGATGGGAGGATTCTCCAGTCACTTCACTCTACCATAGCTGGAAGTGCCACTTAATATTTAAAAAAAAAAAATTCTCAATTGTCTTCTCACAAATTATCTAACAAACAGCACAGATAATATGTGCGACATTCTCTACCTATACTTTGATGAAGATGCAAGTAATGAAATATTCACCTGTGACAAGAAAAGTGAAAGAGGGAGGCAGAAATTGGGTGGAACTTACTATTTCAAACACTTCTTGAAAACTATTTCAAAGAAGCACAGTATATTTCCTTAGTGAGGTCATGACATCAATTATATCAAAAACCCTCTTCTGCTTGTTGGACATCTACTCCATGGCCCTCCCTGTATGAACATCTGCTAAATCAACACAAGGCTCACTTTGGATGGACTCTCCGTGGACGTCTACACTGAAGCAGGTCAGCGGACAGCTATACTGAAGAAGGTTTGCTAGAATTTGACTGACTGCCCTTAAGACCAGAACAATTTCATTCCCCACCATCCCCAAAGTCTGTCATTGTGAACTTTGGGAGAACATCTGTTTTATGACAGAAATATTTATGGCATATGGTCATAGAGAACAAGTAGTCTTTGCCCAGCTCCTAAATCTGTGTAGCTTCTTCAAAACAATAGAAGATAAATTAGAGTTACGTTTCTTCTTCTCCTTCCCCTCCTCTTCATTCTCCTTCTCCTCCTTCTGTTAGTACTTCCCTCCTCCTCCTCCTTCCTCCTCCTCTCCTTTTTCTCCTTTTTTTCTCCTCCTCCTCCTTCTTTCCCCTTCCTCCTTCTCAAGTTCTTCAGTTGTTCTGATGCTCATTTGAAAAGCATCCTATTAAGGTGTAGCATTCTTTTGCCCTTCAGTTGTGTTGACACTATCAATATAATTTGACTTTCTTGCACATTATTATTAGTTACCTTTTGTAGTGTTATTCTTCTACTGCATGATGTCTCCTTTTTTTTAAATTAAAAAAATAAAACAAACCAAAATTCTTTTTGCTATACTATGAAATACTCTTTAGACACTGTTTTTAAAAAATCTTTGCATGTGCAGTCTTCTGTGACTTATCCAGACTCTGTTCCTCTGGATTCCACATGTCAGGGGAGCTGGTGGGATATATCCTTGCAGCAACTAGAGGTACCAGTGATTATTCCCTATAACTGCTTTATCACTCTAACATATTTAAAAATTACTTTAGGGTAGCTTGTTATGCAGCAAGACATAACATATACATAAGGGTTTAGATGAAGTAGGTATGCATATAGCTGTTTTTTTTAAATTCTTGAGGTTTTTGATACATTTATTTAATTGTGCTGTGTAACTTTGGGTGAATTATTTAAACTCTCTAAGCTTTAATTCATCTTAAAATGGGGACAAATATATCTGCCTCAAAGAGTTAACTTCGAAAACTTTTAAAAAAGTATATATAGTACTTAGCACAGTAGCTTGCAAGTATTAAGCACCCTGTGCATGTTAGCTATTTTCAATTAATAAACTATATCATAGTAGTCAGAGTGGCAAGCAGGATCTAGGGATATTTGATCTACATTTTGGAAAGGCATGTTTAAGGTTAAGTCCCATAACATGCTGTATTTAGAAGCCATATGGCTACAGGTCGGTTCTCTAGGCTTTGTAAATGAAATGCACACTCTCTGCGGTGCATAGAACACCCCATAAAAATCACCTTGTGTCCTCATACATAAATATAGCACTTTAGACTTTATTTAAAGTAGGTTCTTGAGGGCCAGTCATGGAAATCGGTATATAAAACAAGCCCTAAAAAAAAAAAGAAGAAGCTCTTCTGGTGATTCTTATGTACATTAAAATTTGAGAAGAACTAGATAATGATTTCTAGAAACGGACCTGAAAATTATAGAAGTTACAATCTTGGGACTTCTTTAAGTGACAAAAGCTCGCAGGAAGTTATGAAGGGCTCCTATACATGGCTAAACTCTCTAGGCTGCAGGCCCCACCAGGAGTTTCTTGGTAAACTACTTGCATGTTCTTATGGTCAAATCACGGCTCAGTTTAAACAATGAAAATGACCAATTATGCTGGATGGACATTGTAGCTGAGCTAACTTTCCACATTATCTGGTGAAGCCGTAGGTGCTACTTCCTCAGTTTGAAGGCATTCCTTAAGGAGGATAAATTAATATATTTTAAGCTTATTTGTTTGCATATTTAATTGTGAAATTAGGTCATTTTACCACCAAGTATGTTTTCTATCTGTGTGGATACTGGTTTCCAGAAAATTTATGTATTTAAAAATGTTGGTTTTTTTTTTCAGAGACAAACAATTTTATTACTCACAGCAAGTGAGTATCAGTATTTGTATAGGTTAGCCCCAATTCCCATAGGGCAATGCAAAGAAAGTCATGTAATACCTGTAAATGCTACGGGGCTGCATTACAGGAGCTAGGTAATCTTTTTTTTTTTTTTTTTTACCTTTTTAATTGTGAAATAAGCATATATACAAAGAAAAAGCAATAGTTTTGAAAGTACAATTCAACAAAAAGTTATAGAACAGATCTCAGAGCTTGTTATGGGTTACTACCTACTATTTCAGATTTTTCCTTCTAGATGCTCCAAAACACTGGAGGCTAGAAGAAATATCAATGCAGTGATTCAGCAGTCATACTCATTTGTTAAATCCTAGTTTCTCTGTTATTACTTCTTCTTCTCCTTTGATCTTTCTCCTAATCTATAAGGATCTTTAGGCAATGCCTGTTGTGACTTTTTCATGTTTGGAAGGGGTACCCACACTAAAGGATAGGGGGATGTAATTAGTTGATAATCTTGGAGAGGCTGGTCCCTCTGGGTTTCAGGATTTATCTGGCCTAGGACCCCTCTGGAGATTACAGGTTCCAGGAAAGTAAACATAGTGCATGAAACTTATAGAGTCTGAGCCCTACATGTTCTTAAGAGTTAACAGGACCCTTAAGAGTGGTGTTGGTTGAGGTTTAGCAAACCATGGCAATTAGTGCTATTTAACTGAAGCTTACATAAGAGTGGCAGCCAGAATAGCCTCTTGACTATATTTGAGCTCTCTTAGCCACTGATGCCTTATTTTATTACACTTCTTTTCCCCCTTTTGGTCAGGAACGCAATGTGACTCCCACAGTGCCAGGGCTGGACTCATCCCTAAGAGTCACGCCCCATGCTACGTGGGAGACTTTCACATCTAAATGTCATGCTTCACGTAGGGGTAGGGTACTAATTTTCTTTGCAGAGTTGGGCTTAGGGACAGGTCACACCTGAGCAACAAAAGAGGTTTCCTGGAAGCAACTCTTAGGCCTCATTATAGGTAGTCTTAGTTTCTCCACTACAGAAAAAAAGTTTTCATAAGGGTAAGCCTCAAAATCAAGGGCTTGACATGTTTTGGAAGTCCCCAACGATTCAGAGGGTACCCTGGGTTTCTCAAATGGGAAAGTTTAATAGTCCTTCAGACCCTCAAGGGACTCTACCAATACTTTTAAATTATCAGCCCACCACAGTCTGAGATGTATCTGGGTATTACATTAAGCTACACAGAATTAGAAGGACTTGTTCCCCTTCTGGACTCCAAGAGTTTGGATTGTTTAAATGAGCTATCCAGAAAGGCTGATTTAGATTGTGTATTATAGAAAATTTAGGTTCTAGACGTAATAAACCTCTCTGCCTTGGTCCCATAAGGTAGGTGAAGGTCTAGAGTACATACACTATCATCTTTTACACTGGATTCTGATTTACCTTAAACCTATCCAGATTGGGTTCATTGTTTTTTTTTGGGGGGGGGGTTCATTTTTAACTCTAATTGAAGCCTGATCTCTTCTCCAGTTACTTTGACTGTTATTGCATATAGCTATGCTAACTTTTAGGGCCACAGCACTCCAGTTATGGGTCATGGGTGTCACAGAGTTACTTAAAGTGCCAGGGAAATACCAGCTGATACACATAGAGCTCAGTGTCTCAGAATCTAGAAATATACTTACAACTTCAGACTAAGCGTGGCTGCTATAACAGCTTACAATCTAGGGTCCCATTTTCTTATAAGTATTTTCTGAAAGAGACCTTAGCATATTTGTTCTCTTGTATCTGGCTTATTTTGTACAACACATTGTCCCTAAGGTTTATTCAATTTCTTTGTGTGTCTCTTGCCATTCTTCTTTTTTGTAGCTGCACCATATTCCATCATATAAATGTATCACAGTTTGCCATTCTGCTGCTCAGTCATTGTACCCTTCAGCTCCCTCCATTTAGGGCATTATGGATGATGTCCAAAATAAACATACCATGTCTTACAGTATCCTCATTTGTTTTTACAGTCAGCAGGACTCTTAATTTTAGACAACTTTCATTGGTCCATAGTGATAAAGAATTGACAAACACAGCACCACCAAATATCAAATCAAAACTACCCCTCATCATTTGTCTCTCCCACCCAATTAGTTGTCCCTGGTAATGCCGTGGCACTATTTATGTCTTCCTGTTAACTATTGGCCATAGCATGCATTTTTAGTTTTCCCCCATACGCCTCTACTATTGACTCTTTGTCCAGTATCAAACCTTTGCAATAGTTCATGCAAAAACTTATTTATAATTGTAGACTGAATCAGTGGGGTACATGGCACTATATACATATCCCCTCTCATTCATATTCTCCCTCATTATGGCAGTGTTACTTAACCCCATATATTAGCCTGTAAGCTGCTGGAATGCAATATATCAGAATTGGAACCACTTTTATAAAAGGAATTTAATAAATTACAAGTTTGCAGTTCTAAACCTATAAAAATGTCCAAACTAAGGCATCCAGGAAAATATACCTTAATTCAAGGAAGGCCAATGGGTTAGGAACACCTGTCAGCTAGTTAGTCACATGGCTGGCATCTGCTGGTCCATTGCTTCTGGGCTCTATTGCTTTCAACCTCTGTTCCTGTGGGGGTTCCTCACTCTGCTTCTCCAGGGATGGCTTTCATCTCTTGGCTTCCCTTACTCTCTCCAGTTCTGGCTTACTTAACATCTCATGGCAATGTCTGCTGGGCTCCAAGCATCTCCAAACATCCCTGTCTCTGTTCTCCAAGTATCAACATCTGTGTCAGTTCTGCTCTGAAGTTTCTGTTGGCTCTCTCTCTGTCATCTCTCTCTCTGTCATCTCTGTCTGCCTGAGCTCTCTCCAAGATGTTTTCTCTTTGGAAGGATTCCAGTAAACTAATCAAGACTCATCCTGAATGGTTGGAATCACATCTCTGTCTAATCAAAAGGCCACACCCACTATCTGGTGCACCACGTCTCTGTGGAGATAATTTAATCAAACGTTTCCATCCTACAGTATTGAATCAGGATTAAAAGAAATGGCTGCCCTCACAAGATTGGAACAGGATTAAAATATGGCTTTTGGGGGACACATAATATTTTAAAACCAGCACACCCAACTAATTAGTTACCATCAATTCTATTCATTGCCTTGCATTTACGTTCAACCACATTGGGCAGTCTTTCCCCCATCTCTAGCTTTTGTGTACCTCTAGAACTGCTATATTCTACAGTGTAACCTCTGAGATTACCTTTACCAGAGTAATAATACCAAAATCATACAGTATCTTTTGTGTCTGACTTATTTCACTCAGCATTATGTCATATACATTGTTATATGCTTCGGGACCTCAATTCATCTTACTGCTGCATAATATTCCTTCATATGTATATACTACCTTTTGTAATCCACTCATCTGTGGATGGGCACTTGGATCGTTTCCAACTTTTGGCAATTATGAATAGTACCACTATGAATATAGATGTGCAAATGTCTGTTTGTGTCACTGCTTTCAGCTCTTCTGGGTTTATACTGAGTATTGGTATTGCCCAGTCATAGGGCAACTCAATATTTAGTTTTATGAGGCATTACCAAAATGGTGCAGTGGCTGCTCCATTATTCATTCCCACCAGCAGTGAATAAGTGTTCCAATTTCTCTACATCCTCTCCAACATTTGTAGTTTTCTATTTGTTTAATAGCAGTCATCTTTATAGATGCGAAGTGATATTTCATCTTTGTCTTGATTTGCGTTTTCCTTATAGCTAACGAAAATGCATATCTCTTCACGTGCTTTTTAGCCATCTGTATTTGCTCTTCCGAAAAGTGTCTATTCATATGTTTAGCCCATTTTATAATTGGATTGTTTGTTCTTTTGTTGTTGAGCTGTATAATTTGTTTATGCACAGAGGATATCAAGCCTTTATCCTATATATGGTTTCCAAATATTTCCTCACATTGAGTTGGCTGCCTCTTCACTTTTTTGACAGTCATTTGAGGCACAGAAGCTCTTGATAGTAAGGAGTTCCCATATGTCTATTTTTTTCTTTTGCTGTTTGTGCTTTAGGTGTAAAGTTTAAGAATTACCTCCTATTACTAGATCTTGAATATTTTCTTCAAGATCTCTGCATTTTCTTCTAGAAGTATTATGGTACTGCCTCTTATATTTAGGTCTTCAATCCATTTTGAGTTAATTTTTATATAGGATTTAAGGTAGGGGTCCTCTTTCTACCTTTTGGCTACTGGCAACCAATTCCCCCATGCCCATTTATTCAAGAGACTGTTCTGTCCCAGTTCCGTGGTTTGGGGGCCTTATCAAAGATCAATTGCCCATAGATTTGTTGGTCTATCTACACACACTTGATTTGATCAATTGGTCGATATTTCTATACTTGTGCCAGTGCAACGCTGTTTTGACCAGGAAGTGTTGGTCCTCCCATTTCTGTCTTCTTTTTAAGGTTTCGAGGTCTCTTTCCCTTCCAAATAAGTTTGATAGTCAGCTTTTACAAATCTTCAAAGTTGGTTTGGGATTTTGATTGGTATTGCATTAAATCTGTAGATTCAATAAGTGTGGAATGTCTTTCCATTTATTTGGGTCATTTATTTTTTTTAAGCAATATTTTGTAGTTTTCTGTGTACAAGTCCTTGACATCCCTTGTTAGGTCAGGTTAGATACCTGATTCTTTTGGTCGCTATTTTGAATGGAATTTTTTCCTTAATTGTCTCCTCAGATAGGTCATTGCTTGTATATAGAAGCATTAATGATTTTTGTACATTAATCTTGTACTCCACCAGTTTGCTGAATTTGTTTATTAGCTCAAGTAGCTTTGTTGTTAGTTCTTCTTGGAATGTTTGATAAGGTTCCTTTGTGAAGCCATCTGTTCCTGGGCTTTTCTTTGGGGGAAGACTTTTTGATGACTGACTGAATCTCTTTATTTATAATGGGTTTGTTGAGATCTTCTATTTCTTCTTCTGTCAGTATAGGTAATTTGTATGTTTCTAGAAATTTGTCCATTTCATCTAAATTGTCTAGTTTGTTGGCATATAGTTGTTCATAATATTCTCTTATGATTTAAAAAATTTCTTCAGGATCTTCAGGTAATGACACCCTTCTCATTTCTGATATTGTTTATTTGCATCCTCTCTCTTTTTTCTTTGTTAGGGGATCTATTTTTTTGTTTGTTGGGGGTTCCATTAATTTTATTGATTTTTCTCAAAGGACCAACTTTGATTTTATTGATTCCTTTCTCCTGCTTTCCTGTTCTCCAGTTTATTTTTTCTGATTTAATTTTGGTTATTTATTTTATTTGCCTTTATGCTAGTTTGCTGTTGTTTTTCTAATTACTCCAGGTGAGCAGTTAAGTCCTCAATTTTTGCTAATTCTTGTTTTTCAATATAGGCATTTAGGGCAACAAATTTCCCTCTCAGCACTGTCTTTGCCACATCCCATAAGTTCTGATATGTTGTATTTTCATTATCATTCGTCTTCAGATAATTTAGCGATTTCTGTAGCAATTTCTTCTTTGATCTACTGATTATTTAAGACTGTTGTTTATATGCCATGGATTTGTGAAAGTACTGGTTCCTTGGTGATTACTAATTTCCTGCTTCATTCTTATGTGATCAGAGAAAGTGTTTTGGATAATTTCAATCTTATTAAATGTATAAAGACTTATTTTGTGTCCCAGCATATAATCTGTACTGGAGAATGTTCCATGTGCACTAGGGAAGAATGTATATCCTTGTGTTTTGGGGGTTGTATCAGCTTGCTAAAGCTGCCAGAATGCAATGTACCAGAAATAGAATGACTTCTAAAAAGGCAATTTAATAACTTATAATTTACAGTTCCAGTGCTGAGAAAATGTCCAAACTAAAGCACCAACAAAGGTTCCCGTCACTCAAGAAAGACTGATGCAGTCCAGAACACCTCTGTCAGCCGAGAAGGAATATCTGCTAGTTTTCTCTCCTGGCTTCTTCAAATAGCTTCCCAGGGGGTGTTTTCCTTCTATATCTCCAAAGGTATCTGGCTACACAGGCTTGCTAGCTTTTTTCAAAATGGCTCCTTCTTAAAGGACTCCAGTAAACAATCCCACCTTGAATGGGTGGAGACACATCTCCATGGAAACCATGTAATTAAAAGCTCCCACCCAGCATTATTGTATGAGGATTAAAGAGCATGGCTTTTCTGGGGTACATCACAGTTTCAAACCAGCACAGGGTGTAATGGTTTTTATATGTCTATGAAGTTTAATTCGTTTATCACATTCTTTAGGTTCTCTATTTCCTTGTTGATCCTCTGTCTGGTTGCTCTATCTATAGTGGAGAGTGGTGTACTGAGGTCACCCACTACTATTGTTGAAATGTGTATAGCTCCCTTCAGTTTTGCCAATGTTTGCCTCATGTACTTAGGAGCTCCTTGATTGGGAACATAAACATTTATGATTTTTATTTCCCCTTGGTGAATTGTCCCTTTTATTAATATATAGTGTCCTTCTTTGTCTCTGATGACATCTTTACATTTAAGGTCTGTTTTGTCTAATATTAGTATAACTACTGCTTTATTTAGCTTACAGCTTGCGTAGAACATTTTTTTCCATCCTTTCACTTTTTTTTTTTACTTTTTTTTAAATCAAGAAATCTTCACACACATACAGTCCATACATAGTATATAATCAATGGCTCACAATATCATCACATAGTTGTGTATTCATTGTTAGAAAGAACACCGTATTTGAAAGAGAATAAGCGCTCACCCGATTGTGGAGAAGAAAAAAATTTATTCACAATCTTGCAAGAACAGGCACCGTCCCAAAAATGATGCCTGGCGTATCAAACAATAAAATGTCATAGGCATTTATACCCTAAGCTTAGCACGCAGTCCCTTTCCCTGTTTCTTTGCTGATTGGATACTCCAGAAGTTACAGCCTATCCAGATAGTCTAATTCAAACTTCCCGCAGAAGGTTCCAGCTTTTGACTTGCATTTCAATGACCCTGACTTGTTCCTACTTGTTTGTCAGAGGCGCTCTCCTTCCCTGCCTGCAGCCTGACTTGTTCTGCAGCCCTTTCTTGCGCCATCTTGTGTGAAAGCTAAACTTAATTTCATACACTCAGTGAGTATTTACCTCTCATATGTACCAGGTACCTTAGGTGGGGGGTGAAGTGGGAGGCCGTAGAAATGGGTCCAAAGAGATACAGCGATCTGCCCAAGTATACCACCTAGTTCCTGAGAGAACCCAGTTTCCAGATCAATGTACTTGGCAGCGTCTCCAGCCGCAAATAACAGAAATGATTGCAGAGCTAGAGTGTTCCATTAAAGTAGAGCTCACAATGGGGTGAACAGAGCAGGCAAGATTTGAAAACCGGAGGTGTAATCTTATTTCAGGGCTTAGAAAATAATGAATTGAGAAAAAAAAAAAAAGGTAAAAGACACCATAGAAGTTAAAGACATTTCAAATTCATTTTAGAATAGTAAGGATTAATCTTTTTTCATTGTCCTGCAAATTACAATTAATTCATCCGATTGAATTTGAAAAAATGAAAGATGAAAAGAGAGCAAGGACGGTAAAGAGAAGGAAGAGAAAGAAAAGCAGCGAGCCACGCAGCACTCACATCACCTCCTGCCCCGCCTCCGGCGGGATCCGGGAAAACGGCTTGGCCGGGATCCCCGCGTCAGGGCCCCACCCTGGCGCTCCCTCCGGATCCCAGCTCTACCCCGGCCTCCGCCTCACGCGGCTCCTCCCCGCGCCCGTTGAGCGCGCCTGGGAGGGGCCTGTTGTCATGGTTGCCCCCGCTAAGCGAGGAGGGACTTCCGGGGTTTGAAAAACTTCCGGCGGGAACCGGAAGGTGCGATCGCACACGGGATCCCGGGCCTTCCGACGCGCCCGGCTGGAAGGTGAGCTTTACGGCTGCCTTGGCGGCGTCCGCCGGGCTTGCGTGAACCCTGTGCTGGAGCCCTGGTATAGTGGGGGCCATTTAAAGAACTCTGAGCGCTCATTTGGGAAGAAAACTTTTTATGAAGTGAGACATTCCATTGCATTTTACTGTCAGCGCTCTGAATCGCAGAACTACCTCCGGAAAAACCTCAGCTGGGTGCCGCGTGTCACCTGGCGCGCCGTCTCAATCTAATTGCAGCCTAGGGGCAGACATGTGAAAGCTCAGGCATACCTAGATTGTTTTTATACCGCAAGGTATCATGATGGGGAGGAAGCGCTGCTTTCACTACCGGCTCATGGCCTTGTTTGAATCTGCTGCATCTTCAGCAGTGTGCCTGGCCCATCGGAGGCGCTGAGTAAACTGCTGGGGAGAGGAATGAATGGAAACTCTTTAGGCAGCTTTCCTCGAACCTCCCACATGACAGCATGCCAATGTAGTATGTGTGGAAATGGAAACAAAGCAAGTCTTGGTGTTGGGGTTCTGGGTTCCAGTCCTTCCTCTTCTGCATCTCTCCTCCCTTAAGATATTTCACCTCACTGGATCTCAGGCTCATCAAAGAATGTACAGGACCATCTGACCTCTAAGGCCCTTTCCGACTCTAGTATTTTATATTTTTATGCCTGCGTTGATTCCTTAAGGAAATTTCTCTAGAGGCCTCTTAAGAAGTTGGTCCCTTCTGGTTTTGGAGCCTTTTGTTTTTGATTTTTCAATTTTACTTTAAATTGTTTTATGTGTTCCCCTCACCCTCCGATTTTCACTTGCCCCATGTAGTGCCACTTTTCTTAGTGGCATCACATCAGAATTATTGCTTTGGAACATGTCCCAACAGAGAAAAGAAAGGAGGGAAAATTCCAAGCCACAAAGAATATGTATGTTCTGTGCCATCCCTTTTACAAGAAGGCAGTGAGTGCCATATGTGGCATTGTCTAAATAGTGATGGAAAAAATGTACAGACACTTAGAATGTATTTGTACATATTACTGTGCTCATTTAATAAATATTTACAGAGCAACTACAAAGTGCCAGGCTCTTTGATACGGAAGTGAGCAAGGCAGTTGTGTACTCTGCTTTCAGAGTGTTTAATACTCTGAGGGGTAATGAAGACAATAAATAAGTAAACAAAAGGATAAATACAAATTGTATTATACACTACTGTATAAAGGAAACAAAGGGAATCCAATAATAGTAGTGTAACTGGAAAAAAACATTTTAGGCCTAAAATGTTGAGCTCCAAGGGCTGAGGAGCCAGCTAATTAATGAGCAGGGGAAGAGAGCTCCAGGCAGAGTGAACCTGAGTTAGGAAAGAATGCTGTTGTGACAAGAGCTCAGGAGCTTCAGTGAATGGTAAATGTAGTTAGAAGGGTAGTGAAGGGCCTGATCTACAGGGCATTTTAGGAAGGCCATGGTAAAGAAATACTGAATTCTAAGTGGAGTATGGAGTGGGAAGTCAGTGAATTTTATTTTTTAAATTTGAAATGTGTGTGTGTGTGTGTGTGTGTGTATCAGAAAATTTGCCATTTTGGCCATTTTTAAATGTACAATTCAATGGCACTTATTAAATTCACAATGTAGTACAACCATGACCACTTTTTCTGAAATGTCATCACCCCCCCAAAAGAAACCCTGTAACCATTAAGCAATAACTCCCCGCTCTTCTCTAACCTCCCATTCTCCAGCTCCTGGTACTCTCTGATTCACTTTTGGCTCTATGAATTATCCTATTCTTGAAATCTCACATTAACTGGAATCATACTATAGTTTTCCTTTTGTGGCTGGCTTATTTCACTTAGTGTAATGTTTTTAAGGTTCGTCCATGCTACGTGTATCACTACTTCACCACATTTTATAGCTGAATAACATTCCTCTGTGTGTATATATCTCAGTTTGTTTATGTATTCATCTATTGAAGGATGCTTGGATTGTTTCTATCTTTTGGCTAATATGAATAATGCCGCTGTGAATATTGGTGTCGTTGAATGGTTTTTAAGCATTTTCTAATTGTTCTCTTGAGTTGATATGTGGAGAATGGATTCTAGGAGGCAAGAATGGAAGCAGGGAGGCCAGTTCGGCTATTACAGAGGTTCAAGTGAGAAATATTGGGAGCTTGAACTAAAGACCCAGGGGAGATCTTGAGACATGAAAAGATTTAAGAATATTTTGAAGAATGAATCTTTGTGACTTATTGATAGATTGGATGTGGGAGATGAAAGAAAAATATATTTGTAAGGTTTCAGCATAACAAATGAAACCTTGGACGATATTGGTATGTTTAATATCTGGTTTGTGGTGATGTGCATGTGTATATGTGTATAAATATCTAATCTTATCAAGGTTGTTTACTTTAAATATGTGCAGTTTATTGTATTTCAGTCATACCTCAGTGAAGCTGTTCAAAGTTTTCCCACGGTTCTTACTTAGCAAGCGGGTAGTTTTTAGTGCCTTTTACTGATATGGCTGCTTGTTCAGTCAATCAGTGTCATTTATTTGGCTTCCAACTTTATAGAGAGGTCTCTATACTATAAGAAAATAAAGAAGAGGGGAAAATGTTTATTGTTTTTGAAACATTTGTAGTTTAATAAAGGATATTATATGCTACTTGTTAGCATCGATATCAAATAACACTTGCAGAATACTCAAACATATAATTAAAAAAAAACAACTAAGAACTATTACCTTATAGAAACTTCTATTTTTCAAAAGAAGGCCTATCCTTATAAGGTGTTGAAACCTCTGGGAAGCTGTTAGCTGCTCTTGTAATTGGCAGCCACATAGGCAGAGAAACCAGGGTTTGAATGATGTTCGTGGTTTTTTTTTTTTCTTCCCTCTAAAGTAATTTCTAGCAGTGGGGCTCTTGGAGTATCAGTTTTGAGTGGCACATCATTTTGTAGCCAAATAAAGTGATTAGACTATTCAAATCATGCTAATTTCATATTGTTACTTTCAGATGTCGTTGTTGCCAAGAAGAGCAAAATTGAAGGTACAGGCTGCAGTATCCCAAGATGAATTTTCTTCCTTCTCTGATTTGTAAGCATATTGGTTTACTATGGGGGTGGGGAAATGATGTATATTTTAAGGAGTAAATTAAGCACTCTTTCACTTGCTAACTTCTA
Source organism: Myrmecophaga tridactyla (assembly GCA_004026745.1). NCBI lineage: Eukaryota > Metazoa > Chordata > Mammalia > Pilosa > Myrmecophagidae > Myrmecophaga > Myrmecophaga tridactyla. The sequence continues at coordinate 24,343 of PVIY010024163.1, read as the reverse complement.
TCATTTTGGTTGGAGAAGGTTGTGTTTTTTTTATTCATCCTTGCAACTCATATTTATTCAACTCTTGTTATCTTCCAGGCTCTCTCTGGGTGTTGGCAACAAAGTATTGAACCTGAATTTAGCTTATGTTTCAGTGGTAGAGACATAAAGTAACCAACTAAGCTTGTAACATAATGTTTATACTAGGATGTAAGTTCCATGAGAGAGGGAGTGTTATATTTCACTATAGTGCCGGGTTTTTCAACTTGGACACTGTTTACATTTTGGGCCTGATAATTCTTTGTTGTTAGCAGGGGAGGAGGGCTACCTTGTACATTGATATTTAGCAGCTCATCCCTGGCCTCTATCACTAGATACAACAGTCCTTCTTCTCACCTGGCTGATTTGTCACAATCAAAATTGTCTCCACACCTTGTCCCCTGTGGGGCAAAATCATGCCTGATTGAGAACCTCCTCTTTGGAACACTGTACTAGGTGCTCTGAAGATATTAGTTAAATGAATGACAGATTACAATGTTAGGCAATAATAAGTGCTGTGAAGAAAAAGCAGGGCAGGGGGATAGAGAACCAGTGAGCGGTTGGAGTCGGGGAGGGGACACATTTTGGAAAGAGTAATCAGGGAAGTTCTTTTAGAGGAAGTGGCAATTGTGCAGGATTTAAATGAAATTTGGGAATGCAGTTTGCAAAGATTTGGGGCATGGGTGTTCCAAATAGAGGAAGCAGCAAGTGCATAGACCCTGAGGTCTGTTCAAGGAATGAACTTGAGAATAGCAAGAAGACCAAATTGACCAAAGCAGAGAGTGGTTGGAATAGGAAGGATCTAATAGGCTACGATAGGTGTTTTAGTTTCTTTTGGCTACTCAAGCAGCAAATACCATGTGTTTTGGTCTGCTAGGCTGCCAAAATGCAATATACTAGAAATGGGCTGGCATTTAGAATTTGTTAGTTTACAAGTTTACATGGCTGTGAAAATGTCCAAATCAAGGCATCATCAAGACCATACCTTCTTCCTGAAGACAGGCTGCCACCAATCCTGGACTCCTCTGTTAGATGGCAAAGCACATGGCAACATCTGCTGGTCTATCCTTTCTCTTCGGGTTTCATTGCTTCCAGCTTCTGACTTCAGTGGCTTCCTTTCTGTTTCTGTGGCTTTCTCCCTCAACTTCTGTGTCTTTCTCTTTGTATTCATCCCCCTTTATAAAGGACTCCAGTAAGAGGATTAAGACCCACCTGGGGCACACCTCAGCTGAAACAACCTAATGAAGAGTTCCTACCCACAAGAGGTTTACACCCACAGGAAGGGATTAGCTTTAAGAACATGACTTCCTGGGGTCCATTCCGCTTCAAACTACCATACCATGCAATGGGTCAGCTTAAACAATGGCTTGTGGTTTTGAGGCTAAAAGAAGGTTCAAATCAAGGCATCGTCAAGGCAATGCTTTTTTCCTGAAAATTGGCATTCTGGAGTTGGCTGCTGGCAATCCTTGGTCCTTGGCTCCTCTATCACTTGGCAGTGCACATGGCGGCCTCTCTATTGTCTTGATTCTCTTCTGGATTCCATTGAGTTCCCTTCCCTATGTAACCTGCCTCAAAGGTAATAAATGGTTTTCTAAGTCTTGGGTGTATGTTGTATATGTGCTCGCAACTTAGGTGAAGGGAGAATGAAGAGACCTGTAATTGATAGCATATCAGGCATTTTTGCATTGTTTCCTGATCAACTGTGTTGTTTCAGTTGTAAGCAATAGCTATTAATTGCCTGAGCCCACATCACTCCTTTATAATGAAACACCTCCTATGTTATTTATTTATTTATTTTTTATTAATTAAAAAACTTAACAAAAGAACATTAAGATATCATTCCATTCTACATATACAATCAGTAATTCTTAATATTATCACATAGTCCTATGTTATTTTTAAAAAAGTACTTGTCTCTTTTTTCCCTTTGACATTTAGCCTCATTTTTCCTGAAATTCTTCTGTCATTTTTCTCTTAGATCATCTGCCTCTGAAGAAGATGACAAGGAAGATAGTGTCTGGGAGCCTCAAAAGAAAGTCCCCAGAAGCCGTAAGCAGCCTATTCCCAAGGAATGCAAGCCAAAGAGGGTGACTCGGGCGAAGAAGAAAACTCTGCAGATCAGTGATGGCTCAGGAGGTGTAGTTGTTAAGGAGGAACTGGTAGGTGCTACAGCTGGATAGAGAGGGAGTAGAGTATTTTCTTAATTGGTGATGTAACTTTTTCTTTACACAGAGTAGGACAAAGCATGTAAATGACAAACCTACAGGGGAGAGGTATCTCCTACCATGGGTCTTAATTGTATTTACTTATCAAGATCCATTTTGTTGGAGAAGGAATATTTATCAACTGGTACGTATGTACATCTTGCCTTAGGCAGATATATCCACGTGAATCTGGATTAAAAGAACCCAACAACAATGGAGTATAGGCTACTTTACATTACAAAAAGAATTATTCAT
>PVIY010024163.1:0-21766 GCA_004026745.1 Myrmecophaga tridactyla | reverse complement strand
TCTCTGAAGAAGATGACAAGGAAGATAGTGTCTGGGAGCCTCAAAAGAAAGTCCCCAGAAGCCGTAAGCAGCCTATTCCCAAGGAATCCAAGCCAAAGAGGGTGACTCGGGCGAAGAAGAAAACTCTGCAGATCAGTGATGGCTCAGGAGGTGTAGTTGTTAAGGAGGAACTGGTAGGTGCTACAGCTGGATAGAGAGGGAGTAGAGTATTTTCTTAACTGGTGATGTAACTTTTTCTTTACACAGAGTAGGACAAAGCATGTAAATGACAAAACTACAGGGGAGAGGTATCTCCTACCATGGGTCTTAATTGTATTTACTTATCAAGATCCATTTTGTTGGAGAAGGAATATTTATCAACTGGTACGTATGTACATCTTGCCTTAGGCAGATATATCCACGTGAATCTGGATTAAAAGAACCCAACAACAATGGAGTATAGGCTACTTTACATTACAAAAAGAATTATTCATTTCCAAGATCATTCAGTGTGATACTAATTTTAAAAACTGTCTCCCTAGGATATTTAAACTAATGCTCTTTACTATACAGCGGATATGTCACTTTCCAAGAAGACGTTTATTGTGTATAATAATATCCTGTTCCATCACCATTATCAAAAATACCACACCTCAACCACCTGGTAGGAGAGGAAAGGGAAAGTAGACAAAGACAGGAAGAAAAAGTAAAATGATTGAAGGTGGAGCTTTGAAGTAAGAGGAAGGAAGAAAAGATAACAATCATCAATTAGACACTTAAAAATATCCTCTCTGGAGTCTGCAGGCAAGATTTATTTAAATCAGAATTTCTCAAAGTGTTCTTCATAGACAGCTGGGGGACTTTTCAGGAACTCTTGGAGGATGATGACATTTTCATAATAATGCTAAGATGTTACCTGCTCTTGTTCAAGTTGACATTTACATTGATGGTGCAAGGGCAATGGTTGGTAAAACTGCTGATACTTAAGCACAAATCGATCAAAATTTTTAATTTTATTACTTCTTGACCCTTGAGAATATATAATTTTAATATTCTGTGACCAAATGAGAAATAATCTTAAAGCACTTCTGCTGCATGCTGACATTGACTTATGTTAATACAAGCACTTGTGTCAAGCTCTGGTACAGACATTTGAGTTGTGGGCTAAACTAGCCTCTTTTCCAGAGAATACCATTCTATACTTGAAAGAATTAGTGGCAGACAGACTTACGGTTATTCAGATTTGGATATCTGGCAGAGATACCTGAGTACGCAGCATTAGCCAGGCACTGTGCTCACACTTCACTTGTATGATCCTACTTTATAGCACCATTGAGGCAGGTGCTATTATTCTGATTTTAGAGGTGAGGAAGTCCAGGCAAGAGAAGTTATCCCCTATTCAGGGTTCACAGACAGAATGTGATAGAACTGGGTTTCTAACTCAAGAACATGATTTGGTTAGCATTTCAGGAACGGATATCCCTCATGGGTGTTTTTACATCAGCCAAGCTCACAAAGTGATGTATAAGACCGGAATGAAATAATTATCACAAGGACCGGAAACTAAAGTTACCAGTACTTTCTCTCCGTAGAGGCTTAACTAAGTAGGGGAATAAATAATAATTAGAAGCTTGCTTAATGAACATGGACACAGAATAGGAGAATTAGGTAAATTAATGATTTTTAGCTTATTGAATGCCTACCATGGTCTACGCACTATGCTTATAGCACTGATAGGTGAATATTTTAATTGTATGACACTAAAGTAGTTTGATATATCCATCGCACTATAGAAATATCTTACAATTGGGACCAAAATATTCAGAATCCGTTTGCTGCACTTTCCTCTCCCATGAACACTATTTAGAAGAGTGCTGGTCATATATGCATTTTACACTTCTCCTTTTCCTGCTCCTCGATGGCTGCCAACCTCCTCTATGACTGGACATTCTTTCTTTGGCTATATTAATTCATTTGATGAAGTAATGTCCTAGGAGTCATATTCTCCTTCATACCTCTGCTCTTACCATGTTTTGAGCTAAATATTTACTATGCAGACGGCAGTCTAATATATGGAGTTTCCAGGTTAAAATGCTGGTGGTGGTAGGTGGACATCGGTGGGATGCTGTTTATTGTAGTTCCTAAATTGTCATTAATTCTGAAGAAAAGGTTGAATTTCGACTGAAACTTGGTTTGGGAATTGTTTTTTAATTCATTTTTGTGCCATCTATATTACTTAGGTAACTGAGAACATGTTAGCTTGTTAAATTATGAACTCCATAAGGACAGAGTTTTTATATTTTTACTGTTCTACCCCCAGAGCAAGGACGAGTCCCAGGTTGTGTGTCTTTGTATATGTGTTGTCACTTGGTGGGGTCTGGTACCAAGAGTAGCCCCTGGACAGCTATATGGACTGCTGTGAGGGCAGTCTGTCAAAGAAAAATCCCTGATCCTACCCTGCTGTCATGCTATGTTTCCACTCCTTTATCTTTTTACATAAATTGGTGGCAGGTGTATCCTATTGAGTTTTATAAATGTGTATTACTCTTCTCCCATAAGTAGCTGGCTTTTTTTTTTTAACCTGCAGATGTTATTGAGATATAGTCACATATTATATATTCCATCCAAAATATTCAGTGTTTCACAGTATCATCACATAGTGTGATTCATCATCAGAGTCAATTTTAGACTGTTTTGTTTGCTCCCAAAAAGAAAAGTATCAGACACAAGGAAAACTCAGAACCCCCAAATCTGTTACCCACCCCTGTTATTGACCGCTGGCATTGGTGTGGTACAGTTGTTACTGTTGATGAAAGAATATTAAGGTATTACTGTCGACTGTAGTCCACAGCTTGTAATAGGTGATTTTCTCTACATACCACTCTATTGATAACTCTTTTTACAATTGTTGTATACTTGTAATAGCTTATGTAAGAACTTACTTACATTTGTTGTGTAGTTGGTGACACACATAACTCTAAAAAACCTCTTTCAACCAAATTCATCTAAAATACAATACTATTACTTATATTGTATCCCAATAATAATTCCATATTATAATCGCAATAATGAACTACCCTGACCTCTGTCTATTTCCAAATGTTTCAGTTTAACCTCGTTAAAATTTCTTGTACATATTAGGTAATGGCTCCCCCTTCTCTAGCTTCTGTTATCTCTAGGTACCCTATATTCTACTTTGAAGGCTCTGAGTGTACATATTCTAGTTAGTTCATGCTAGTGGAATCATACAACATTTGTCCTTGTATGTCTGACGTATTTCACTCAGCATTATGTCCTTAAGATTCATCTGTTTTGTCGTGTGGTTCAGGACGTCATTCCTTCTTACTGCTGCATAATATTCCATCATGTGTGTATACTGCATTTTGTTTTTCTGCTCATCTGTTGATGAACACTTGGATTGTTTCCATCTTTTGACAATTGTGAATAATGCTGCTATGAAGATCGGTATGCAAATGTCTGTTTGTGTCCCTGCTTTCAAATCTTCTGGGTATATATTGAGTTGTGGAATTGCTGGGTCCTAGAGCAACAAATATTTAGTTTTCAGGGGAACTGTCTTCCACAGTAGCTGCACCATTTTACATTCTCACCAGCAGTGAGTAAGTGTTCCTATTTGTCCACAGCCTCTCCAATATTTGTAGTTTCCTGTTTGTTGAGTAGCAGCTATTCTTGCAGGTGTGAGATGATTTCTCATTGTGGTTTTGATATGCATTTCCCTAATAGCTAATGAAGAAGAATATCTTTTCATGTGCTTTTCAGTCATTTGTATTTCCTTTTTGGAAAAACGTCTATTCATATTTTTTGCCCATTTTCTAATTGGGTTGTTTATCCTTTTATTTTTGAGTTGTCGAATTTTTTTTTATATATAATGGATATCAAACCCTTATCAGATACGTAGTTACCAAATATTTTCTTCCATTGAATTGGCTGCCTTTTCACCCTTTTGACAAAGTCCTTTGAAAGCATGGAAGTGTTCAATCGTGAGGAGTGCACATTTGTCTATTTTTTCTTCTCTTGCCTGTGCTTTGAACATAGTAAGGTCTAAGAAGATGCCTCCTATTGCTAGGTCTTGAAGATGTTTCACTTTATTTTCTTCTAGGAGTTTTATGATATGGGCTCTTATATTTAGGTCTTTAATCCACTTTGAGTTAATTTTTTTTTCTTTTCTTTTTTATTTTTGAGTTAATTTTTGTATAGGTTATGAGGTAGGGGTCCTCTTTCATTCCTTTTGGGTATGGATATCCAATTCTCCCAGCCCAATTTATTGAAGAGAGTATTCTGTCTCCCAGTTCTGTGGATTTTGGGGGCCTTGTGAAAAATCAATTGACCATAGACCTGAGGGTCTATTTTGAACTTTCAGGTCAATGGAATTGCGTATCTTTGTGCCAGTACTATGCTGTTTTGACCACTGTGGCTTTATAATAAGCTTTTAAAGTCAGAAAGTTTAAGTCCTTCCTTTTCTTTTTTTTAGGATGTTTCTCTGGTGATTCAAAGCCCCTTTCCTTTCCAAATAAATTTAATAACTAACTTTACCAAGTCTGCAAAGTAGGTTGTTGGAATTTTGATTGGTATTATATTGAATCTGTAGATTTGGGTAGAATTGACATCTCATTGACATCTCCCATTATTATTGTAGAAACCTCTGTTGCTTTCTTCAGTTTTGCCATTGTTTTCCTCATGTACTTTGGAGCACCTTGATTGGGTACACAAATATTTATGATTGTTATTTCTTCTTGATGAGTTACCCTTTTTATCAATATATACTATCATTCCTGTCTCTCATGACATCTTTACATCTTAAGTCTATTTTATCTGATATGAGTATAGTTACCCCAACTTTCTTTTAGCCTGCCTATCCATGAACACAGAATTTCTCTCTACCTATTTAGGCCCTTTTTGATTTTTTTTTTTTTTTTTTAGCAATGTTTTGTATTTTTGTGTGTATGGGTCCTTAATGCCCTTGCTTAAGTTTAAGCCTAAATACTTGATTCTTTTAGTTGTTATTGTGAATGGAATTTATTTCTTAATTTCTTCCTTGGTTAGCTCATTACTAGTGTATAGAAACACTACTGATTTTGGCATGTCAATCTTGTATCCTGCCACTTTGCTGAATTTATTTATTAGCTCAAGTAGCTTTGTTATAGATTTCTTGGGATTTTCCAAATATTGGATCATGTCATCTGCAAACAATAAGAGTTTTACTTCTTCCTTTCCATTCTGGATGCCTTTTATTTATTTTTCTTGCTTAATTGCTCTGGCTAGAACTTCTAGCATAATGTTGTGTAACACTGGGGACAGGGCATCCTTGTCTCATTCCTGATCTTAGGGGAAGGCTTTCAGCCTCTCCTCTTGAGTTCAGTGTTGGCTGAGGGTTATATATGCCCTTTATTAAATTGAAAGCTTCCTTTAAGTCCTCCCTTTTGAAGTGTTTTTATCAAAAAGGGTTGCTGAATTTTGTCGAATAACTTTTAGCATCAATCTAGGTTTTTTTGATTCGTTAATGAGTTGCATTACATTAATTGATTTTCTAGTGTTGAACCATGCTTGCATGGGATAAATCCCATTTGGTTTTGGTGTATAGTTCTTTTAATGTGCTGTTGGATTCTATTTGCCAGCATTTTGTTGAGAATTTTTAAATCTGTATTAATTAAGGAGATTGGTCTTTAACTATCCTTTCTTATGGTATCTTTATCCGGTTTTTATATTAGGGGGATGTTACCTTCATAGAAGGAGTTAGGTAGTGTTCCCTTTAATTTTGTGAAAGATTTTGAATAGGAATGGTGGTAGTTCTTCTTGGAATGACTGGTAAAATTCTCCTGTGAAGCCATCTGGCCCTGTACTTTTCTTTGTAGGGAGTTTTTTTTTTTTTAATTTTTTTTTATTGTATAATATAACATATATAAAAAACAAAGAAAGAAAAATGCAATAGTTTACAAAGCACTCTTCAACAAGTAGTTACAGGACAGACCCCAGAGTTTGTCATAAGCTACCATACCATCCTCTCAGGTTTTTTCTTCTAGCTGCTCCAGAATATAGGCAGCTAGAAGGAATAAATATTTTTTTATCATCACAGTCAACTTTTTTTTTCTTTCTTGTGAAAAATAGTATATATACAAAAAAGCAATACATTTCAAAGCACAGCACAACAATTAGTTGTAGAACAGATTTCATAGTTTGGTATGGGTTACAATTCCACAATTTTAGGTGTTTATTTCTAGCTACTCTATGATACTGGAGACTAAAAGAAATATCAATTTAATGACTCAGCAATCATATTCATTTGTTAAACCCTACCTTCTCTGTATAACTCCACCATCACCTTTGATTTTTCTATCCCTCTCTTTAGGGGTATTTGGGCTATGGCCATTCCAACTTTTTCATGTTGGAAGGGGCTGTCAGTAACTTATGGTTTTGTTGATTCTGGTTTTTTGTTTTTTGTTTTTTTGTTGTCCATTTCATTTATTTCTGCCATAATCTTTATTTCTTTTCTTCTACTTGCCTTAAGGTTAATTAGCTGCTCTTTCTCTAGTTTCTTCAGTTTTTCAGTTAGGTCTTTAGTTTTTACCTCTTTCATACTTTTTTTTTTGCATGGGCAGGCACCAGGAATTGAACCTGGGTCTCCAGCATGGCAGATGAGAACTCTGCCTGCTGAGCCACCATGGCCTGCCCTCTTACTTTTTAATGTAGGCATTTAGAATATAAATTTTCCTCTCAGCAACATCTTTGCTTCATCCCATAAGTTGTTTTTTTTTTTGATATTTGTGTTGATAAAACAACATACAAACATTCTTAACATACAAACGTTCCATGCATGGTGTGCAATCAGTGTCTCACAATATCATCACGTAGTTGTGTATTCGTCACCACGATCATTGTTTTGAAAATTTGCATCACTCCAGAAGAAGAAAGAGTAAAGAAAAAAAAACCTCATACATATCATACCCCTTACCCCTCCCACTCATTGACCATTATTATTTCCATTTACCCAATTTATTTTAACCTTTCTTTTCCTTGTTATTTATTTTTTATCCATATTTTTTACTCTTCTGTCAGTACCATAGATAAAAGGAGCATAAGACACAAGGTTTTCACAATCATATGGTCACATTTTAAATGCTGTATCATTATACAATCGTCTTCAAGAAACAAGGCTGTTTGTGAAAACCTTGTGTCTGATACTCCTTTTATCTATGGTACCGACAAATGAGTAAAACATATGGATTAAAAAAAAGTAAATAATAGGGGGAACAAATGTTAAAATAAATTTAGTAGATTGAAATGCTAGTGATCAATGAAAGGAAGTGGTAAGGGGTATAGAAAAAATAGGAGAAAAAAACGAAGGCTAAAATATATTGGGTAGATGGATATAGTAGCAGTCAGTGAGAGGGAGGGTAAGAGGTATGGTGTGTATGAGTTTTTTTCTTTTTTATTTTTCTGAAATGATGCAAATGTTCTAAGAAATGATCATGGTGATGAATATACAACTACGTGATGATATTTTAAGTTATTGATTATACACCAAGAATGGAATGATCATATGGTAAGAATGTTTGTGTTTGTATGTTGCTATGTTTAAAAAGAAACAAGGCTACTGGAACATAGCTCTACAGTTTCAGGTACTTCCCTCTAGCCACTCCAATACACCATAAACTAAAAAGGGGGCATGTTTATAATGCATGAGAATAACTTCCAGGATAACCTCCTGACTCTGAAGTCTCTCAGCCACTGAGATTTTATTTTGTATCATTTCTGTCTTCCCCCTTTTGGTCAAGAAGATTTTCTCAATCCCTTGATGCTGGGTCCTGGCTCATCCCAGGATTTCTGCTTCATGTTGCTAGGGAGATTTACATCCCTGGGAGTCAAGTCCCATGTAGAGGGGGAGGGCAGTGAGTTCACTTGCTGTGTCAGCTTAGAGAGAAATGTCACATCTGAGCAACAAAAGAGGTTCTCTGGGGGACTCTTAGGCCTAATTTTAAGTAGGCTTAGCCTGTCCTTTGCAGGAATAAATTTCATAGTATGACCCCCAAGATTGAGGTCTCGGCCTATTGATTTGATTGTCCTCACTGCTTGCTGGAATAATAGAAATTCTCCAAATGAGGAAGTTGAATATTTTCCCCTTTCTCCCCATTCCTGCAATACTTCTTTATTCACTTGCAAATACTTCTTTATTCACTGTCCAGATCACTCTGGGTTTTGTCGGGGCATTACATTAACTTGGACAAACCAACAAAATCTTGTGGCCCATTCAAGAGTCTGTGTACTTACGGTGTTAACTGAACTGATCGTACAAGTTAAATTTGGAAATGACTACCCAAAATATAAATTTTGCACCAAATAAACACCTCTCCCTTTAGTCTTACACAGAAGTTGAAGTTTGAAAATATGACGATATCATCCTTTACTTAGTATTCTGATATACCTCAGTCCTATCTAGATTAGCTTCATTCATATCTCTACTTGATGTCTGATTACTTTTTCACTGCTCTGCTTCCCCTTCTCCTCCCAAGGGGAAGACACCGCAGGCTTTCTCAAAACCAGGCACCTGCAGTGGCCTGCCTCAGGGATGGAATTAGGTACTGGGCACTGCAGGACAGTTGCTGTGTGTGGATAAAATGAGTCTGTTTGCTCTCGGGTTCCCATTTGGGAACTCCAGGCTTCAGGACTGGGAAGGTTGATCCCCACCCCCCGCCTGAGTCGGCACCTGAAGTGGGAGTGCATCCTCAGCCGTCCAGTCTGGCTGGTGCACAATGGCAGGCCCCAGGGGTGGTCATGATTGAGCATGCTCACCCCAGCTTCCTTGTTGTAGTTTCCACTTTTTTCATCCACGTCTTCCTAATATAATGCAGGGGTCCTTCTCTGGGCAACCAAACCCTTGAACTACTGTCCCGGTCATTTCTGCCTTTTCTCTAGTTGTTCCACGGTAGAGGAGTGAGTGCTGCCTGTCCTATTCTGCCATCCTCCTGAAGGTCTCCCAAATAGCTGTCTTGATTACAAGTTTTAATCTTATTTTCTGACATTTGTAGACATAGCCTTTACTCATTTTTTTAATCTTAAACCTTTTTTTTGAGATAATTGTAGCTTTACATGCACTTGTAAGAAATAATATGGAGGGATTCCGTTTACACTCAGTGGTTTCCTACAGTGGTGACATCTTGTAGGACTATAGTGTAGTATCACAACTAGGATATTGACATTGATAAAATCCAAAGATCTTATTTAGAACTCTCCATTTTTACTTTTACTCATTTGTGCGTGTGTTGTGTGTGTGTTTGTGTATTTAGTTCTCTGAAATTTTATTATATGTGTAGGTTAGTGTGTCCATCACCATAAGGGTCTGCTGTGTTTCCATTTGATAGCTATAACCACTTCCCTCCTGCTCTCCCCAGTCTCATCTTTAATCTCTGGAAACCACTAATCTGTTCTCTCTTTTGTCATTTCTGGAATGTTATATAAATACGATAATATAGTGTGCACCCTTTTGAGATTGGCTTTTTTTTTTTTCACGAAGCATAAATCCCTTGAGATTCATCCAAGTTGTATCAGTAATTCATTCCTTCTTATTACTGAGTTAGTATTCCAGGAAAATTGTTTTTTATCTTCTAATTCTGTTATATTCTTTTTATGATTTTTTAGAATAGCTCTGTGGCTATTTCTGGTGTCGATTTGGAAGACATAAAGCATGAATTGGATACTGTGAAGACTCTGAAAACAACAAAGACAAAACGGAAAAGTTCACCTCAGTCACCTTCAGATCAGAGGACCAAAAAGCTGAAAGTTGATGAAGAAACCAGCAAAGTCTGCAATTTAGAGATTACAAATAACAATACAGAGACACCGTCCACCAGCACCATGTGGGAAGGTATATGCAAAAAGGAGGAGAATGAAGATGACTTTACATTCGGTCAGTCCCCTTTAAAGAAAATGAAGACTGTAACATGTCCTCAGGGGCAGGCTGTCAAATTTCCAACAAATACCAACAGTATTAAAGAGGAGGTGGAAATGAACTGGGACATAGTACAGGTATGAATTTGCTTTTTTCTATCACCTTAGTTGGTTTGATTCCTTTCTTTTTTATTAGATTTGGGGTTGTACTGCCTAAGAGAACTGTTGGGAGTATTCAGTTCTTTTCAGATTTTCCAGTGATTTCCTGGAGGCTTTGACTGCTGGTTCCTTTCCTGGGTATCCTGTTTTGTATTATAGCCTATTCATCAATTCGTCAGCTAAGAGCTGTGACTTTAGTCAAGATAGGTCTTTATCATGGTGTTTTAGTGACCATATACCATATAAACAGAATGTATCAACAGATTGAGACTGCCAAGGTTCATTAAGTTGTTGCTTTAAACTTAGATCATATTTTCCATAAAAGAAGTACAGATGATTAGGTCATAGGCCAATTAATACATCTATTTAATGCTTAGTATTATGTTTTAATGTACAAAGAAAAAAGTCTAGCATCTTTCTGAAGGAAAATTCTATCAGAATTCCAACTTGAGATGCCAGAATTATATCTCTTACTACAGGGAAAATTGGATTTCCTCCAATTTCTTCATCTGGCTTTTGGGATGGTAGAGAGGACCTGAAGGGTGACTCTTGAACAGTTATTCTCAGCCTTCTTCTTCTCTTTTTTTTTTTTTTTAAATCTGCCCCATCATATTCTGGGAGCATTTCAAACTTATGTCATGTGTCTTGGGGTAGCTGGGAGTGACCTCCCTCCCTGTTGGCAGTCCTGTGGTGATTCTGATACATACTCCTTTGCCTGCTAAGAATTGCTCGAGAGGCCAGTCATTACTGGATCCTAATATTTCTTTTCAGTCTGGGATTCCCTATTACCTTTTTTCTTCAGAGGAACTTGTTTTTACCCATGCTACCTTTTCTTTCAACTACCTACTTGTAAAACCTCCCCTATTTTTTTAAATCATGATTTTTCTTCTCCAGCCCATTAAGGAATAGAACATTACCTCACAGCTTTTCATCTCACTCTTGCTCCTGAACTAAACAGTTCAAGATTTCTTAAGAAATAGTATAATTATGCTCCTTTCTATGTCTTCTTCTTTATTCATTTAGGCCTATAGGGAAATGTTTTGAAAGTGTGGTTCTGGACCACCTGCCTCAGCTTCACCCTGAAGGCTTACCTAAGATGCAGACTCCTTGGTTCCATCCCAGAACTACAGGGGCAGGTGAACATGTTCCATGTCCCTCCCTTCCTTTACTAGCACTTATATCCCCATTTCTGTTATTGACATAGATTCACCTCTAGTAGCTGACAGTGAGCAGGAGAGAGGGAGAAGAGTTCCAGGACCATGAGGTCTCTTGGCTATAGTAAAAGTTATTCAAAGTTAAGTCAAGGGCTATTTTTTCTGTGACGATTTTCTTCCCATTCCTAACCCATAATCTTTGTTCAGAGAAAGAGATGAAAATGGCCCTGCCTTAGCCATTTGTCTTTTGGTTTCAAGTAATAGAAACCTACTTCCAATGAACCAAAGTGGAAAAGAATTTATTGCCAAGGATAGAGGAGCTTTTCAAAAATGCAAGGGATACTGTGGTTGCCTCCCAGAGGATGTAAACCAGAAATTGGACAACCAGGAGGATTTTGGGGATACACTTATCAGTTTTCTCTCTCAGGGATCTCATGGTCACCCACTTCTGCTGCTTCTGTCTGGGTTATTTTTTCTCTTGGCAGACCAGATTTCTCTGCTTCTTTACAGAGGGTGGAAGATAACAACCCCCCAATTCCTTTGCCATTGGTTTTAGCCTGTTAAACAGGCTGACTTGCTAATTCTGATTCCCAATTCCAAATTTTAGGAAGAGAATCTGATTGGCTGAGTTTAGGGCAGGTCCTGTTGTAGACGACTCTCTGAAGGCTTAAGTGATTGTCTGTCGGCCGAGGGCATGAGCATAGGAACACCATGCTTGGCTGATGCAGAAAACCACTGAAGCAAATGCTCTCAGGGACACTGACTCAGGAGCCCAAAGAGACCCGAATAGAAAGCATTCTGATAAGAAATAAACGGTTCCTGAGACAAGGAGCTGGAAAACAAACTTTGTAGCTTTGCAGGCATGACAGATGTTCAAAAACAATCTTGCTTTGATTACACTCCCTAAAGCATTCCCATGTAAGAACATAATAAATATGTGGATGTCAGTTTATTCGGGGATCTTGCTCTTGCTCTTGATGAGCTTGAGTCGCCTGACCCCACTTAACTAACTTCTTGTGTCTGTCGTTTCTTAATCCTGCACAGCACCCCTTCTTCTCCCCTGTTCTCCAGGGAAATCCTGGCAGGGTCCAATGCCTGAGGCATCATCATATTGTAGAAATATGGCTGCCTGGGCTATAGCTGTATGTGTGGGGGCGTGGAGGGGTGGGGAAGTGTTCTAGTTTGCTAGCTGCTAGAATGTAACACACCAGAGACACATTGGGTTTTTAAAAAATTTTTCTTATTAATTTTTAAATTAAAAAAAATATATTACAAGAAAGAAAACACATTCTTAACATATGATCATTCTGTTCTACATATATAATCAGTAATTCATATCATCACATAGTTGCATATTCATCATCATGATCCTTTCTTAGAACATTTGCATCTATTCAGAAAAGAAATAAAAAGACAACAGAAAAAGAAATAAACAAACAGAAAAAAAAATTATATATACCATACCCCTTACCCCTCCTTTCATTGATCACTAGCACTTCAAACTAAATTTATTTTAACATTTGTTCCCCCTATTATTTATTTTGATTCCATATGTTCCACTCGTCTGTTGACAACGTAGATAAAAGGAGCATCAGACACAAAGTTTTCACAATCACACAGTCACATTGTGAATGCTATATCATTGTTCAATCATCATCAAGAAACATGGCTACTGGAACACAGCTCTACATTTTCAGGCAGTTCCCTCCAGCCTCTCTGCTACATCTTGACTAACAAGGTGATATCTACTTAATGCGTAAGAATAACCTCCAGGATAACCTCTCGACTCTGTTTGGAATCTCACAGCCATTGACACTTTGTCTCATTTCACTCTTCCCCCTTTTGGTCGAGGAGTTTTTCTCAATCCCTTGGTGCTGGGTCTCAGCTCATTCTAGGGTTTTTCTCCATCTCTTGATGCTGAATCCCAGCTCATTCTAGGATTTCTGTCCCACGTTGCCAGGAAGGTCCACACCCCTGGGAGTCATGTCCCACGTAGACAGGGGGAGGGTGGAGAGTTTGCTTGTTGTGTTGGCTGGAGAGAGAGGCCACATTTGAGCAACAAAAGAGTTTCTCTTGGGGGTGACTCTTAGGCCTAATTTTAAGTAGGCTTGACCTATCCTTTGTGGGGGTAAGTTTCATATGAACAAACTCCAAGGCTGGGGGCTCAGCCTATAGCTTTGGTTGTCCACACTGCTTGTGAGAATATCAAGAATTCAACTTGGGGAAGTTGAATTTTCCCCCGTTCTCACCATTCCCCGAAGGGGACTTTGCAAATCCTTTTCCACTCACTGATCAAATCACTCTGGGATTCATCAGGGCATCACTTTGGACAAACCAACAAAATCTCATGTCCTACCCAAGGTTCCATGTACTTATGTTGTTCAACCAAGCTAGACACACTGGCTTTTAATAAAAGGGGATTTATTTAGTTAGTTCTTCAGAGGAAAGGCAGCTAACTTTCAACTGAAGTCTTTCTCATGTGGGAAGGCACAGGATGATCTCTGCTGGCCTTCTCTCCAGGCTTCTGGGTTCCAACAACTTTCCCTGGGGTGATTTCTTTCTGCATCTCCAAAGGCCTGGGCTGAGCTTCAAGTGCTGAGATGAGGTATGCTGAGCAGCTTGGGTTGTGCTACTTAAGCTCTCTCATTTAAGCACCACCCAATTAAATCAAACATCTTTCATTGCAATAGGCATGCCTCCTAGCCGACTGCAGATGTAATCAGCAGTAGATGAGGTTCACACACCATTGGCTCATGTCCACAGCAACAGATCTAGGCACTTTCACCTGGCCAAGTTGACAACTGACTCTAACTACCACATGTCCGCCCCTTGTCAACTTGACAACTACACGCATCACCTTAAACAATATTAAGGTGCAAAAAATTCTCTTCTAGCTGTAGACCTGTGAGTCTCAAAACAAGTTATCTGGTGCCAGTATGCAAAGGAGGACAGTCACAGGATACAGCTTTTCATTTCTGTAGGGAGAAACTGGAAGGAACACAAGAGTCACAAGACCCAAACAGTTCTGAAAACCTACAGGGCAACCTCCATTGGATTTCAAAGTCTGAAAGTCATTTATCCTTCGGCTTTGGAAAATCGCAGTCCCACCCTTTCCAAGGGCCTATGCAGTGGCCTTCCTCTTTCCGAATCAACCTCGGGGGACATTGAGGAGACCACCTTTGTCTCGGCTCCACTCTCTCTAGGCACTGGGGCCATACCTGGGCTCTCTGCTATTTCCAGAGCACATGCCCAGCCCCTCCATGTGGTGGCAGCCAGGCTCTCCCCAGTCCCCAGGGAGCGTGCTGTACCTTCTCAAAGGCCTGAGGTGGCACAGCTCTTCCACTGCAACAAGGTGGGAGACTCATCCTCTGTCCTCAGGGCAGACTCACCCTCTCCATGTAGATGGGTGGGTCCACTCTCCTGGCCGAGGTTTCTTGGCTTCAGACGCGATCTTCCATGGCTCTCACTCTGTAAACTCCGGTTTGTTTCTTTTGTGTCCCCCTTTGTCCAGATTAGCAGTGGTTCTGTTTACACCAACAGGCTCTTCAAGCACTCCAGGACTTTTCCATCATTCTCTTCACAATTCCTCCAAAATCTTCCCCTTATCCATCCAAAAAACCATCCCAACATATCTGGTATTTGCCAACTGTGTTTCTCCAGGAAAAGGAGGGCGTTTGTCGGCCACCTGAAAGTGTCTACCTCAGTGTCCAGCTTTAAAATGTGAATTTTTATTTTAGGTCAAGATTAGTTTCTCTTTAACAAAAATTTACAAGGTTTCTTTTCTTTTTAATCACTGCAATAATACCTTTAGGTATTTGGGTGCAATTCTTTAATTGACAGGGATTAATAATATTTGCCATGTATTTATAAATGTGCTTACCATGGGTTATGCTCTGTACCAGACACTTACCATTACATCATTTTATTTCTTCATTGTCATGATGGGTTATTAGAAATAAACATAACACAAAAAAATTTAAATTTTTTAAATTCGTGATAATCCAAATATCATTTGAAGTTAGGATTAGAATAAACAGAAAACATTTCTGTTTGTGCACTTGAGAGCTAAAGAGAAGCCATTTGACTGTTAAAAATGTACTAAGAATTGACTCAATGTATCTAGAATTTAGTTTCTATAAGTTTGAGAAGGGAAATATGTATGGTGAGGGACGGGCACCCGACTGCCAGAGGGTGAGTGACAGAAGGAAAGCAGAAGAGTAAAAGCTTTATTTGTAAGCCAATAGCAACAATATCCATTGTTGCAGTGTTGGAATATTGAATATCTCATTTTAAGGCCCTGGAACTGTTTTATGGCCTTTTGCTTACTTGGAAGATACTGATATACTCATATTCCTTTTCACTTCCAAGCAGTTTATTTTTCTCTTTCTCCTCATTGTAAGTGATTTTTGACAGCTGGAATAACCCAAGTCTCAGAGAATCTGAGCATTCCTTGTCTGTGTGCTAGGAGAGGTGGTTGCCACAGCTGCCACCTTCTCTGAACACTTTTGGCAACTAATAAGCTCAACATTTTCTAAGTGGGTTTAGGGAAGTTACCTGGGAAACTGTTAGGTGTGGATTTTCTTGTTTGGGTGTTTTTTTTTGTTTTGTTTTGTTTTAATCTTTTAAAAAAATTTAACCAGATGCAGTCATTCTTCTTAACCTTGACTTAACTTTTACAGACAATTCCTGTGGTATATGTGGATTTCCTTTTCTATACTTTTTATTCTCCCATCAACAGGAGCAGCTTTGGGAGAGAAAATAATTTTGTCTTAGAACTGTATTCCTGCTTCCAAACATGGTTGAGAAAAGTGGTAGATATTGGGATAGCGGGGATCTTAAGAAGAATGACAGTTAACAATACCAAGTCAGAAAATCAGAAAGGTTTGGAGCATTTGAAAGAGGACCAGATTCAGTGGTATGCCTGTGATATGCTTATTACCTGCAACAACAAAATATCTGCCCAGATTCTTTGGAGAAATTCTGAAAAAGGATGTTATGAATATCATGAACTACATAAGAATTTGAAGAGGTGAGCAGTTTTACAATTTTTGAGAAAGTCTTGCTTTAGGTCACACAGCTGGTAAGTGATAGAGTCAAGATTCAGCCTTTGTAGTATGATCCCAGAGTCCTTGCTCTTAATTAGTCATAATTCTATTTGAGTGCTTTTCGTTATGTCATTTAATTTGAGCATTATAAAAACTCTTTGAACCTTTGGCTGGGGATTATTTATCTCTATTTTATAGAGAAGGAAACTCAGAGAAATGACATGACTTGCCCAAAGTCACACTACTAGTACTGGTTGAAATGGTTTTGGGATCCATTGCTTTTTACTAGATTCCCTTATACTTTCTTCTAAACCGTAGCTATACAGTGTAATTAACAGAAAGCAGTTTGGGCATCATGTAGGAACTGGTTAGAAATGCAGGATTTCTGGCTCCTCCCTAGTCCTATTGTATCAGAGCTGGCTAACAGTTCTTCCAGTTGATTCCATTTAAGTTTGGGAAGCCTTTCTAAACCAGTGTTTCCCAAACTTAAGCTTGCGTAAGAACGACTCAGAAGACTTCTTAAAACATAGATTTCTGAACCCCACACCCCAAATTTCTGTTTCAGTTGAAACTAGAGTGGGGCTTAAGAATTTTCATTTTTAACAAGTTCTCTGATGATGCTTATGCCATTGGTATGGGGATCACGCTTTTTGAACTACTGCAGTAGTCCACAGATTTCATTGACTCTCAAAATTTGAGTTCTCAAGGGAGTTGACTCAAGAGCTGAAGCCACACAATTAGCAGATCAACCATGGAGTGGCTTCATATTCAGTACAGGATAAAGTATAGGCTAAAGTTCAAACTGTAGAATTCACAATCTAGCCTCAGTCACCTTTCTATTTCTCACCTCTTCTTAATACCTCCTATACAGTTAGCAATTTCTGAAATGTACAGTGGCTTTCATCAGTGGTTTTCGATATGCTGTTCTCTCTTCTTGGAATCCTTATTCTCTGTTTTGCTGCCTGGAAATACCTTCATTCTCTTATCACTTCACCCTTGCTATAGAATGAAATGTTTCTATCTCTTCTGCACTCTCAAAAACAATCTGTATATGCTTCTGTCAGAATATAAATCACACTGCATTTTAACTACTTAATTTCATTCTTCCTTTGCTAGTGTGTTAGTTCCTTGGGAAAGGGAACTTGATTTTTTACGTCTTTATTAATCATCACTGGCTTGTTATGGTTAGTTGGCAAATAATATGAACGAATAAATGTTTGACTAAATCAATACAAAAGAATTTTGGTGATTTGGAGGCCTAAAAGTGGTGACTGTTATAATGTAGTTTTGTTTTAAGGAGCAAATATCAGAACTTCATTCCTTATTATGAATGAATAATATTCCTTTGTTTGCACATATCACATGTTGTTTATCCAGTTGTTGATGGGTAGTTGGTTTACTTCCATCTTTTGGCAATTGTAAATAAGGCGGAAATGAACATATGTGTGCAAATATTTCTTCGAGTGTCTTTTTCAGTTCTTTTGTGTATATAGCTAGACGTGGGATTGCCAGGTAAGATGGTAAATTCTGTAGTTAACGTTCTGATGACTCACCTAATTTTTCCACAAAGGTTGTAGCATTTTACATTCCCACCAACAAAGAAAGACTGTTCCTATTTCTCCACATTCTCTCCAACACTTGTTATTTTTCATTTTTTAATAGTAACCATTTTAGTGGGTGTGAAATAATATCTCATTTTTACTAGATTCCCTTATACTTTCTTCTAAACCGTAGCTATACAGTGTAATTAACAGAAAGCAGTTTGGGCATCATGTAGGAACTGGTTAGAAATGCAGGATTTCTGGCTCCTCCCTAGTCCTATGGTATCAGAGCTGGCTAACAGTTCTTCCAGTTGATTCCATTTAAGTTTGGGAAGCCTTTGGTTTTGATTTGATTTCCCTGATGGCTAATCTTTTCATGTGCTTGTTGGCCATTTGTTTATCTTCTTTGGAGAAATGTCTGTTCAAGGTTTTTGCCCAATTTTAAATTGGGTTATTTCTCTTTTTGTTGTTTCATTGCAGGATTTCTTTATTAGCTCTGTTAGCTTTGTTGTGGATTTTTCAGGATTTTTTATATATAGCACCAATTATCTGCAAATTACTCCTTTCTTTCCAGTTCAGGTGCCTTTTACTTATTTTTCTTGCCTAATTGTTCTGGCTAGAATTTCCAATACAGTGTTGAATAATGGAGGTGATAGTGGCATTCTTGTCTTATCCTGATTTTAGATGGAAAGCTTTCAGGATTTCCCTTTTGAGTATGATGTTAGTTGTGGGCTTTCCATATATGCCCTTTATTATTTTGAGGAAGTTTCCTTCTATTCCTGATTTTCTAAGTGTTTTATCAAAAAGTGCTGAATTTAATCCATTGCCTTTTCGGTCAGTTTAGGTGACCATTTTATCAATAAGTGCTGGGTTTTATCCAATCCTTTTTCTGCATCAGTTGAGATGATCATGTGTGTTATTTCTTTCATGCTATTAATTTGGTATATTACGTTGATTGATAGTGTTGACCCAACCTTGCATAACTGGGATAAATCCCACTGGATCATGGTGTATAATTCTTTTAAGGGCCTGTTAGATTTGGGTTGATAGTATTTTGTGGAGGATTTTTGCATCTATATTCATAGGAGATTTTCATCTGCAATTTTCTTTCCTTATAATGTCTTTTATCTGGCTTTGGTATTAGGGTGTTGTTGGCCTCATAGAAGGAGTTCAGTTTTTTTAAAGAATTTGAGTAGGATAGTTTTAATTCTTCTTGGAGTGTTTGGTAAAATTCACCAGTAATGGCATCTGGTCTTGGGCTTTCCTTTATTGGGAAATTTTGATTATTGATTCAGTGTCTTTACTTGTTACTGGTCTGTGGAGAGCTGTTTCTTCTTGAGTCAGTGTTGGTAGTTTGTGTTTCTACGTGTTTACCCATTTTATTTAGGTTATCTAATTTGTTGGCATATGGTTGTTCATGGTATCCTCTAATAATTTTATTTCTGTGAAATTGGGAGCAATGACCTACCTTTCATTTCAGGTTTTAGTTATTTGCATCCTCTTTCTTTTCTTTCTATGTCTGTCTAGCTAAAGGTCTGTTGCTTTTATTGATGTTTTCAAAGAACCATCTTTTGGTTTCATTGATCCTCTATTATTTTTATATTCTCTTTCATTTTATCTCTGCTCCAATCTTTGTTATTTATTTCTTTCTGCTCTTTGAATTTAGTTTGCTCCAACTAAATATCTTGTTTTCATTCACCTCAAGATATTTTCTAATTTCCTTTGTAATTTCTTCTTTGATCCATTGATTGTTTAAGCATGTTTTGTTTAATTTCCACATCTGTATGAGTTTTCCAGTACTTCTTCTGTTATTGACTCCAACTTCTTTCCAGTGTGGTCAGAGAAGATATGTAGTATGATTTTAATGTTTTTCAATGTATTGAGACTTGTATTGTGACATAACATCTGGTTTATCCTGGAGAATGACCCGTGTACACTAGAGAAGAATCTGCATTCTTCTGCTTTTGGGTGCTATGTTGTATATATATCTGCTAATTATAGTTGGTTTATAGTATTGTTCAAATCTTGTATTTCCTTACAAGGAAAGTAGTTATTGACGTTTCCTCCTATTCATGCAGAATCATTTAATCATTTGTTTTTCCCTTCAGATCTCAATATTGGCTTCATATATTTCTGGATTCTGCTGTTAGGTGTGTATATATTTCTAATTGTTAAGTCTTCTTGTTGGAGTGATCACTTTATCAGTATATAGTGATCTTTGTCTCTTATAACAGTTTTTGACTTAAAGTCTGTTTTATCTGATGTTAGTATAGCACTGGTTTTCTTTTGGTTACTATTTTCATGGTATATATTTTTTTATTTTTTTACTTTCAACCTGCTTGTGTCTTTAAATTTAAGGTAAGTCTTTCGTAACCTCATAGAGATGAGTCATGCTTCTTTTTTATCCATTCTGTCACCCTCTGCCTTTTGACTGGAGCATTTAATCTGTTTACATTTAAAGTAACTACTGATATTGCAGAACTCATATTTATTTGATTTTTTGTAGTGTACCATTTTGAGTTCCTTCTTGTTTCCTTCTGTATATATTTTTCAGATTTTTTTTTGTGTGGTTATCATGGAACTTAAATTTAACATCCTTAATCAAGAGCAATCATGCTTGATTTGAAACTAACTTAATTTCTGTAACATGCACAAATACTATTCCTGTATCCCTTCTTGCCTCTATGTTTTTGTAATACTTGGTATAAATGATATCTTCATACATTATATATTCCAAACTATAGATGTATTATTACTTTTTATGCATTTTCATTTTAGTACTTGTAAGAGATAAAAAGTGGAATTAGATACCAAAAAACAGAATACAGGAATAATTGCATGTGTAATTTACCTATATGGTTACCTTTATCATAAAACTTTATTTCTGTATGCTGCTTCATTCCACTATTTAGTGTCCTTTCCTTGTAATTGAAAGAACTCCCTTTATCATTGCTTATAGGGCAGGTCTAGTGATGAACTCCTTCAGCTTTTAAAAAAATCTGGGCATGTTTTACTCACTCTCTCAATTTTGAAAGACGTTCTTTCTGAATATAAAATTCTTGGTTGTTAGCTGTTTTCCTTCAGTGTGTTCCATATTCATCCCACTACCTTCTTGCATCCATGGTATGTTATGAGTAATTGGCACTCAGTTTTTTGGGGGCTGACACCCTGTACAAAACATATATATTTCTTTCCTCTTGCCATTTTTAGAACTCTCTCCTTGAGTTGGTGTTTGACACTTTGTCTACTATGTGTCTCGGCATTGTTCTCTTCAAATTTATTCTGTTTGGGGTCATTGGGATTCCGGAATGTGTATATTCGTGTTTTTATTTTTTGTTAAATTTAGTAAGTTTTCTGCCATTGTTTCTTTGAATATTTCTTCTGCCTCTTTCTTTCTTCTCCTTTTGGGATTCCCTTAATGCTTATACTGGTATACATTATGGTGTCCCATAAATTTCTTAGCCTCGGTTTACTTTTTGTCACCCTTTTTTCTTTCTGTTCCTCAGCTGGAATCATTTCATTTGTCTTGTCTTTGAGTTCACTGATTGTTTCTTCTGCCACTTCCAATCTGTTGTTAAGATCCTGTAGGGAATTTTTCAGTTCAATTATTGTGGTCTTCAACTCCTGCATTTCTATTTTGTTCCTTTTCAAAATTTGAATCTCTTTATTGAAATTGTCATATTTTTCAGCCACAGTTTTCCTAATGTCTTTTAGTTTTTTCTCTGTGTTTTCCTTATCTCATTGTTCATATTGAAAATCATTTTTATTTAGGAAGGCACTATATTTTAATGATTAAGTAAATGTATATTATAGGAAATGATATGGAGTTTTATGTTCTTTTAAAAAATAAATGAATAAATTAAAAATGTTTCCTCATAGCGCTCAGGATATATTGCCTCTGTGATAAAAGATACCAGAAAAGAGTAATATTTAAGTTTAACTCTGAAAGCAATTGGAAAATAACTTAGTGTTTTTTTTTAATTTTTTT
>PVIY010024162.1:0-38407 GCA_004026745.1 Myrmecophaga tridactyla | reverse complement strand
CCTCTGGCCCTTGCCCAACTACATGCTACTCCACGGGCACCTCTTTCTTAAGTCCTTTTGAGCTAATGTACTACCACCCGTTTCTACTCAATCACCACCTGCCAGTGCAGCCTCCCCCTTTGGGCTCTTACTTAACATATCTCTCGTTAATCAGGGATTTGCTGTGGGAACATGCAGATTGATACCTGCCACAACCCAGGGTAACTAATCCTGCTGATCCTCCCCACAGTCTCCAGCCAGGAGATGAAATACTCCTTAAACTGCTTCAGCCCGGACCACTCCGGTGTGTGGACTTGCCCACACACCGTGATTCTCACCACTCCTACAGCAGTAAAACTACTGGGAAACTCCTCTTGGCATCACCTATCAGGGGTGAAACTATATAAACAGGATGAGAATCCCTACACTTGTCACCCCCAGGGGCCCACTTGTGTCCGCATCACTTGCGCTATTCATTCTCCTCAACCCCATTGAGGGCACATCCTATGTATAGAACAAAATATTCAGACAGTAAACAAACTAAAAGAAGATCTCTACCACAAAAAACAAGGAACCAACTCTGCCTTAGACTGGTTTTCTTCTCCCCTGGCAACATGGCTCCTCCCATTACTAGGTCCGGTTATCCTAATCTGTCTCTTTTTTCTCCTAGCTCCCTGTCTCCTCAACTTCCTTCAGGGACACATGAAGGAACTATCATGGGTAGCAGTCAACCAAATGCTCCTGCATCATTACTACCGCCTACCCTCCTCACCAGATTCCTATAGCTAACCTCCTCCCTCTCCTGACCATGACAACTCCAGCCTATCACCCCACATCACCCCAGTACAGCAGGAAGTAGCCAGAAGAATCTTGACACCCTATTATCACAAAAAAGCTGGAATGTTAAGTCGGGGGAACGGGGAAGGGCACTGCAATTAGGCTGCGGAGGCTGTGTCGCCCCTCCCAACATGACTTCCGGAACTAATGAACCGCCCCTTCTGGAAGACATGACTTCTGGAACTAATGAACTGCCCCTTCTGGATGTCACCTGACCTCCAGCCTTAAAAGCTGCTCGCGCCAAAGCCCGCACGCAGACTCACCTCTCTCCATCTTGGGTTCGGTGAGCTCTGCCTGGGAGCGCAGAAATAAACCCACCCACTTTAAATTTCCTGGTCTACCTTCCTTCTTTCTCACCCTTTCGCCTCCTAAACCTTTCAAGAATGTCATTGAAAGGGGAAGTTTTGGGCCACATATGTTATCATAAGGGGTGTTAGAGGAGAAAACATTGGATTGTAGAACAGAGTGAAACCTGTTGTGAAATGATGGGCTGTGGTTAATAGTACAAATATAACAATGTTCTTTCATGAATTATAATTAATGTAGAACACTATTACAAGGTGTTAATAATCAGGTGGTACACAGGAAAACTACACCTAGTGCAAATTTTGGACTATGATTAACTATTATTTTAATATTCTTTCAGCAATTGTAACAAAGGTATTTCACTAATGCAGTGTCAATAAGAGGGGAACATTGTATTTTTTATGTGACTTTTCTGTAAACCTACCTCTCATTAAAAATAACAGTAATAATTTTTAAAAACATTATGCTAAGTGAAAGAAATAAGATGCAAAATACTATGTGTTGTATGGTTCCATTGATATAAAATGTAAATATAAATACATTTATAGGGACAATTAGATTACTGGTTATGTAGGGTGGGAATATAAGGATTGAGAAGTAACTGAAAATTGGAATATAAATTGTAAGCTTTACAGCAATGCTAAAGTTCTTAATTTGATAACTGTACATAAAGTATTTACATGTGTAAACCCTTTGTTCTTAGAACATGTTCATAGAAGTCTTAAATTTACAAGGAGCATAATGTATACAACTTATTCTCAAGGGCTAAGAAAATAGCTAGCTAGCTAGACAGATGATAGATATATAGATTAGTTTAGACAGTTAAATAAAATGTGGCAAAATGGTAATATCAGTCTATCTCTGTATCTGAAGTGTATGTTGTAGCTCTCTGTATGGGTTTTGTATTATTTTTCAACTGTTCTGTAAGTTTGAAATTATTTCAAAATAAAAATTTAAGAGACAAATATAAACAACAGCAACCACAAAGACACATTAATAGATATGCCTACAATCACTGTGACTAGCTAATAATTACACAGGAAAAGAAAGGCAAATGAACATAAAGTTTATTTCTGTATTAAAAAAATATAAGGAATTCAGCTCTAATTAGTTACATTGAGGAGAGTTTATGAAAAAACAGAAACAAACCATTATATCCAGGAAAGCTGTATTTTGCTATTTGCATTCAGGAACATGTTTTAGCTTTTCCTACATTTCCATGAAATAGGTAAATATACTTACTTGCCAAATAAATGATATATTCTAAAGTATTTTAGTATCCTGATTAGGAAACACGTATAGAGAAACTGAACAGGAAGTCCCACCCATCCTGCTCTCCCCAAATGAAAATAAATCTTTGAACATGAAATATAAACTACTAAACATTTGCCAAAAAAGGAATAAGAGTTCATTTTTCAGTTTTCCTTTTTTTCTTTTACAGGAATAACTAATATCTCTGAAGAGAATTAGAGAATACAGAGAGGCCAATAAGTAAAAAGAGCTAAGTTAAATTGTCCAGAAAGAAACTACACACAGATGCTACTTGAGCAAAATCTGTAGAAGCAGGCAGGGTTTTAACAGCTTCTGACATTTTAATATTGTTCCCCTCAGAGATATGAACTCTATTTTGCAAGAATACTAAATTTATATACATGCATGATAAATATAATACTTCTGGAGCTAGAGTATAATAGGTTAGAGCCCAAGCTCTAACATTTTGTCACTGCATCCTCTTTGGGCAAGCTACTTTATCTCTCCTTAAGATACAATTATCCCTTTTATTATTATTATTATTTTTTACTTTTTTTTTTTTTTTTACATGGGCAGGCACCAGGAATCGAACCCTGGTCCTCTGGCATGGCAGGCAAGCATTCTTGCCTGCTGAGCCACCATGGCCCGCCCATCCCTTTTTTTTTTTTAATTTGCATATGGGCAGGAGGCACCAGGGATCGAACTCCAGACCTCCAGCAGGGCAGGTTGGAGCTCTGCCTGCTGAGCCACAGCAGCCGCCCCACCCATCCCTTTTATTAAGATAAAGTTATGGGGCCAAGTGATCCCATTAGTACCCAGGAGTGCCTGGAACTGAACAAGCAGAGTGAACAGTACTGTATATTATATGCAGTTAACATTGCTATTTTTTATTTGATTTTGCAAATTTCTCTCTGGTTTTATGTTATTTTAACAATTAAGAAAAATAAGCTATTTTACATCACTGGTAATGCTTTGACACTAAGTTTAATGAAGTAGTGGTCTTTAAAAATACATATTCCTGGTCATTCCATAAAATTAAAGTAAAAATTTTTATTTATTGATTAGACTAACTGAAGCAAAAACAGATGTGACTTGAAAAATGAATTTAGACAATATAAGAATACACACAAATAATTGGGAACTCTCAAAATTATAGTCAGTTAATCAGCACATATCTATTAAATACCTACTAGGTGCCAGCCTCCATTCTAACTGTAAGAATGGTGAACAAGATATTTATGAATCTCATAATTGATTCTAAGTCACTGTCTAAATATATGAGATAATTTGGGATTGATTGTAATAATTTTGTAAATTTTTGCTCTTAAATTATTTTAAAGTGGTACGTTGTGTTTAGATTATGAATGTTAAAAAATATTTGTTTTTCTTGACTAAACTATACAGATGTTATTTATTATTTTTAAATAAACACCTGGATTTAATTTGCTAACTTTTAAGGATTTTTACAAACTTTATATATGAGGCTTGCCATAGATTGAATTATCTTGTAATTCCATTATGTAATTTCCTTCAATAAACTGCCTTTATTTTTTTCTAAGCATACAAATAAATCATGCTCATTAATACAACATCAATTTCTATTTAAAGAATAAGGAATAAAGTAGAAATCAGCTGAAATCATAATACCTTAAGGCAAAAGCATTAACTTTTTAATGGCCATTATTTAATTTATCCCTTTATGCACATGTAAACACACATACACATCCCTGTAAGATGATATAAATTAAAAAAAAAACTATACAAATATATTTTTTACATGAATGGGATAATTTAGTTCTAACCAATACAATAAGACTATACAAAAACCCCTCAGAAATATAATAACCATTTTCAAGTTATTGTTTACCTAAAAAAACCAACCAAAATATACAAATAAAAACATTAAAATAAATAATAGAGTTCAGGAAGTTGGCTAGGTCCAAGATTAACCTCCCTCCCTCCCTTTTTTTTCTTCCTTCCTTGATTACTTCATTTTCTTTCTTCCCTCTTTCTGTATACACATGTGCACATACACATATTATATATACATTCCTATATTCTACAATAAACTGAAGGGATATTTAAAAAAAAGGAGAGACCTGATTAAGAGATGAGACATATCATGTTCCTAGATAGGATGATAGCAATGCTGTACAGAAGTTAATTCTATATATAAATTTCATTTCTAATCAAATCATCAACAGGATTTCATTTTTATGGACAAAAATATTCTACAATTCATCTGGAGGAATAAATAAGAACAGACAAGAAAAAAATGTTTTCATGTAGAACAATTAATAGGTATTTTCTGTACAACTTATCAGCTTTAACAACTAATCTTAAACAGATATTAAGTTTGCTTTCTGTGTAGGAACAAATAAATTGATTAAGTGTTAAGTACAGAGGCAGACCCAGGGAATCTATTACATATTAAAAATGACATTTCAAATGATGAAGTATTAAAAACATATAGTGGTCAACTACCTTTAACAAAGTATAAACTTACTTTAAACAAATAAGTTTAGACTTGTACTTCATTCCATAAATTCCAAATAATATTAAATAATTAACTGGAAAGAAAAACTATAAAAACCTGTAATTGTTTTAAAAATGAGGAACAATCTAGTTTTCATTAAAAAGTTAAGTGGTTTAATGATATTCTAAATTTTTAACAACTAGGACACACACGCACAAACCACAGAGAAGGGTTGCCTGTTGGGCAATGACCAATCAGCATGGAGAGCACAATACACAACCAAATATGGCCCTATTTGTTCCCACTAGCTGACATGAAAAACAAAACAAAACAAAGCAAAACAGAAAAGACCTATTAATATAAAGGAATGTTCAGTAATGTTCTTATACACAACCAATGACCTAACTGAGGAGTCAGTTAAGGAAAAAATTCCATTCAAAATAGCAACTAAAAGACTCAAGTACTTAGGAAAGAACTCAACTAGGGACGTAAAGGATTTCCACACAGAAAACAACATAACATTGGTAAATGAAATCAAGGAATATCTAAACAGTTGGAAAGACATTCCCTATTCATGGATAGGAAGGTTAAATATAATTAAGGTGCCAATTCTCCCCAAACTGATCTACAGATTCCACACAGTACCAATGAAAACTTCAACAACCTCTTCTAAAGACTTGGAAAAGCTAGTAACAAAATTCATCTGGAAAGGAAAGAAACCCCAAATAGCTAAAAGCATCCTAAAAAAGAAGAACAAAGTGGGAAGATAAACACTTCCTGACTTTAAAATTTATTATAGAGTCAGACTGGTCAAAACAGAATGGTACTGACACAAGAATAAAATTATTGAACAATGGAATTAAATTGAGAGTGCAAAAATAGACCACCAACTCTATGGTCAACTGAATTTTGACAAGGCCCCAAATCCACTGAAATGGGACAAAACAGTTTTCTCAATAAATGGGCATGGAAGAACTGGATATCAATAGCCAAAAGAATGAAAGAAGATCCTTTTCTTTCACCCTATACAAAAATTAGCTCAAAGTAGATCAAACACCTAAATATAGCAACATAAAGCTTCTAGAAGAAAATGTAGGGGAACATCTTCAAGACAGAGTAATAGGAGGCAGCTTCTTAAACTTTACACCCAAAGCACAAGCAACAAAAGAAAAAACAGATAAATAGGAACTTCTCAAAATCAAATGGTTCTGCACCTCTAAAGACTTTCTCAGAAAGGTGAAGAGGCAGACAACTCAATGGGAGAAAATATTTGGAAATCACACATCAGACAAAGGCTTGATATCCTGTATATATAAAGAAATCATATAACTCAACAACAAAAGAACAAACAACCCAATTATAAAATGGGCTAAAGATATGAATAGGCCTTTTTCTGAAGAGCAAATACAGATGGCTCAAAAGCATATGAAGAGCCCGTGAGAACTCATGCATCAAATCGAAGGACTTCCACTGCAAAAAAAAGGAAAAAAAAAAAAAGCATATGAAGAGATACTCATTATCATTGGCTATAAGGGAACTGCAGATCAAGATTACAATGAGATACCACCTCACACCTATATGAATGGCTGCTATTAAGCAAACAGGAAACTATAAATGTTGGAGAGGATGTGGAGAAATTGGCACACTTATGCACTGCTGGTGGAGATGTATAATGGCACAGCCACTATAGAAGACAGTTTGGCGGTCCCTAAGGGAACTAAATATCGAGTTGCCCTATGACCCAGCAATAGCACTACTTGATATATACCAAGAAGAGCTGAAAGCAGTGACACAAACAGACATTTGCACACCAATGTTCATGGCAGCATTATTCACAATTACCAAAAGATGGAAAAAATCTAAATGTCCATCACATCAACAGACGAGTGGATTAACAAAATGTGGTATATACATATGATGGAATATTATGCAGCAATAAGATGAAATGACATCCTGAAGCGTATGACAAGATGGTTGAGCATTGAGGACATAATGCTGAGTGAAATAAGTAAGACACAAAAGGATAAATACTGTATGCCTCCACTTTTATACATAGATACATAGAACCTAGGGATGGGTGAATGGTTGGCTAATGAGGTTGAACTCAAATGTAAGGGAATAGATGGAAGTGAAGGCAGTTTTCTAGTGGATATATAAGTAATGTTACCATGTTGAAGGTGAACAAGATTGAAGGGGGCGTATAGACCTATATGTCCCACTGATTAATGCTAGAAGTATAAATCAGTTTTTGCAAGAACTACTTCAAAGGTATGATTCATGTACAAAGAGTGTTTAATTCCAGGGTACAGGGGAAAAACTGCTATTGCATGCTATGGGCTATGTTTAACAGGAAAACATCAGCAGTACCACAACAATAGCAGGGGTAAATGATAGGGGGATGGATAAGAGTAAAAGGGAGGTTTAGATTTCCTACTTGGTGAGGGTGTGTTTTTTGGTTATCTTTCTCTTGGGAACAATGAAATTATCTAAAATTGAAAGTATTGATGGACAGTAGACTTTGGGCATTATACATGATGCCTAATGAATGCAGGTGGCTGAAAGATGCACTAACTGAGAAGTAGATTGGTGAACGATGGTGTATATATATGATCAGACTTTGTACTGCTAAAAAAAGGAATGAAGTTGTGAGGCATACAGCAATGGGAATGAACCTGTGGGACATTTGGTGAGGCAAAACAAGCCAGAAACAAAAGAACAATTATTGTATGGTATCCTTGAGAAAATGCCTATAAGAAAACAGGGGCCTAGATTGTAAGCTCTTATAGCAGGCACATAGTCCACATGGTCATTATTATTTCTGGATTCTGAAAGGCTGTTTTATATATCTATAACCTGGTATTCAGAGATAAGAATGAAGCCAATCAGGTCAGGATTAAGATAATTCAGAACACAGGGGTAAAGAAAGAAGACAGTGTCTACATTTTAGAGCTTCACCTACTCTTTTAGACAAAAGGAAGAAAGGTTTATTTTGTCTAGAATCTAAATTTTCTGTAACTCACAATCTAACTCAACCTGCCTAGATAGCTCATTTGAACAACTGAAATACAGGGTTCCAGGAATAAGAATGAGGGCATTTAATCTTGTATAGTTTAATGTAATGCCTAGATACATCCCAGAGTATATCAAGCAGATAATCAAAAGGTATTGGCAAAGTCCCTCGAGGGATAGGAGACAAAATATGGAACTATTAAACTTTACTATCAGGGAATCCCCTGATACTGTGTCAAACATTGGGGACACCCAAATCAATAGGCCAAGCCCTTGATCTTGAGGCTTACTCTTATGGTGCTTATGTATATAGCAGAGAAGCTTAGCCTACCTATAAATATGCCTAAGAGTTACTTCCAGAGGACCTCTTTCGTTGCTCAGATGTGGCCTCACTCTCTCTAAGTCCAAATCTGTAAGTGAAACTATTGCTGTTCCCACTATATGGGACATGACATCCAGGGGTAAAGGTTTCCTGGTGACATGGTAGATGACTCTCTGGGATGAGTGTGGCCCCAGCACCATGGGATCAACAATTCCATCCAGACCAAAAGGTGGAAAAGAAGTGCAACTAATAAAGTATCAGTGGCAAAGAGAATTCAAATAGAGTTGAGAGGCTACTCTGGAGGTCACTCTTAGGCAAACTTCAGTTAGACATTGCTACCTATTATAACTTGCCAAACCCCAACCAAAACAATTGCAGCCAATCCAAAAGAACACATAAGGCAATATATAAGATTCTACAATGATTTCATGCATGAGGGTAACTTTCCAGAAACCAACAACCTCCAGATGGGTCCCTGGATCAGATAAGTCCTGAAACTTAGAGGGCCCAGCCTTTCCAGAACATCAACTAGTTCCATCTCCCTACCCCATATTATTGAACATCCCCTTCCAACATGAAAGAGTTAGAATAGCCATAGCCCAGATACCCCTAAAGAGTTGGACAGAAAGATCAAGGGTGATGGTGGAGTTATACAGAGAAGGTAGGTTTTAACAAATGAATATGATTGCTGAAACATTTGATTGATGTTTCTTTTAGTCTCTAGTATCTTAGAGCAGCTAGAAGTAAAAACCTAAAATTGTGAAATTGTAACCCATATCAAACTCTGAAATCTGTTCTACAACTAATTGCTGTGCTGTGCTTTGAAATTTATTGCTTTTTTGTATGTGTGTTATTTATCACAAAAAAAGAAAAAAAGTGACTGTGATGATTAAAAAAAATATATTGATTCCTCTAGTCTCCTATATTCAGGAGCAGATAGAAGGAAAAATCTGAGAGGATGATATGGTAGCCCATGACAAACTCTGGGATCTGTCCTGTAACTACTTGTTGAAGAGTACTCTGAAAATTATTGTTTTTTTTTCTTTCTTTGCTTTGTATATATGTTATAATATACAATAAAAAAGTTTCAAAAATATTAATGAGTTTTATGCACTAAGTATCATTGTTTACATGAACCACTGTCCCGTTTCAGGACCGAATCAAGAGACCATGAAAGGCCGTTAAAAGAACCAATCCAAGTGACAGATGCTGTGCTCTGCCAAGACCATTGCGCTGTTTTGCTCTCCCTGATTTATTTCCAAATCAATTCAGATAATAGTGGATATATCTAAACTTTACTTGTGAGTAAAGTTTAAATTTATGTCAGACTCTGTTCTTCAAATCATTAATCTAGGAAAATATATAGTATAAATTAAAAGGAAATCAATTAAAATTGGCA
This sequence comes from Myrmecophaga tridactyla, assembly GCA_004026745.1. Classification (NCBI taxonomy): domain Eukaryota; kingdom Metazoa; phylum Chordata; class Mammalia; order Pilosa; family Myrmecophagidae; genus Myrmecophaga; species Myrmecophaga tridactyla. Next base: position 28,828 of record PVIY010024162.1, on the reverse strand, counting down.
AGTGGATAATGCAATGCATCTCAAATATATTTTTGAAGAAATGTGTATAAATAATGTGTTGGTGGATGGTGGTAAAGAGAACAGTCATGATAGATACCAAGATTTTGAGTATCTCATACCAAGGGAATGAGATAACTGTGCTAGCATAGTAAAGTTTCCAAAAACTTTCCTTAGAAGATTCTAAAAAGTTAATGGTAGATAGGATTATGGTGTTGAGCTGGAATGAGTAGGAGTAGATAACAAAGGCCACTTTTAACTGTAAGACTTTAATAGCATGTTTGAATCTGACATTGCCTTTTCATTCTCAAATATGATTATGATCACCAGTTTCAATTATTTTTTTTAACTTCATTCTCCCGGCCTTTTTCTTAACACATTGTTTTTGGTTTAAACCTATCATATAATACTTCAAAAAGATCATCTTTTATTATAGTTCTCTCTGTATGCTGTATGTCACTGTCTCTCCATTAGACTTCTAATATTATAATGCTAGAGATCATGTCTTATTCACCTCTCTACCTGTAATATTACCTGAGAAATGAATCCTCATCTATAAATTTGAAAGTTTAACAAGCTGCCTGAATAATTAATATTCTTACTTGTCAAGTAAATTTTCCTTCACTTTGAAAGTTTTAGTTTTCTTTACTCCAATTTTCAGGCAAACAGGGATAAAGCAAATACAAGAAACATATAGTAAATTCAAATTCATATTTTGATAGGTTTAAACGTATCCAATCAAAAAATATTCTATAATAATAAGTTGTTGGTAACAGTATATATTGGGGCCATTCTGATAGCACACTTATAAAACTTAAAGGGATCCTTTAGGAACTACATATTCTTGGATTATTTTAATAGTAGTATAATATTGAAACAGTTAAATTAAATTATGTAATTATATCTTTTTGACCATATTGCTTGTAAAAGTTAAATTAAAAATAAAAGAATTTAAGTTAAAAGTAATCCAAACCACCAGCTAGCCAACTTTCACAAAACAAACAAAAAAACAAAAAGTAACTTTTGTCATTTTGGCACCTTCTGTGTAAGTGGCTGAGACTGAATTTCAGCTATACCATGAAATGTTCTCATAATATTTTCCAGGTAATCCATCTTTCATAGGGGCTTCCAGTTGCAAGATACAGTGCAGAGATGTGGTGTAATGGAAAGAGGAAAGACCCTGGCTGCCCTGAAATACAGACCATGCCGCTGACTAACTGAGAAAGACTGGCCTCTATGATCCTACTGGGGACAAGACTAGAACAGAATACCCAGACTTTCCAAATCAATGGCCATATAATTATAATCATTTTTAAAACTGTGATAAGGGAATTTCAGGCAGAAATACTTATCCAGAAGCAATATTTTAATCAAAATCGTTTTGTTACTTCCCATTCATAGCTTGTGGTACCATTTAATTTGCCTCTTGTAAATGCTAGTATCTGGCATAATAAACCTGGAATTCCTTTAAGATTTTCATAGAGAAGTCAATTTATTGACCAATCAATTATGGATACTATTGAGCAGTGGACTAGGCTCAAGGACTTAAGTATAAAGGTCCTTTAGAATATTATAAACAAAGTTCTCTCTCAATTCCTTTATAAAATTTGCACTAGTTCTGATAATTTGAAAATGAATATGACAAAAAATGTTTAGCAATGCTCTTCTCACTGATATGATTGAGGCAATAATGCAGAAATTTCAGATTTTTAGAATGTTTATGAAATATAGTGTAAAACATAGACAGTGAGCCAGTTTTTTCATCTTTAAAGTGAGGGGTTATACTACATATGACTACCAAATTTTTAACACCAGATGTTATGGTTTTCAAAGATTAAAATTTTTAAAGAGTGGAAAACCTAATTCTCTTTATCTACTTTCTAGATAATGATGATAGCTATTACATAATGTTTTTATACTACCATCTGACAATGATATAGACTGTTTTCTATATTCTTAAGCCAAACCATAAATTTATCTGTCAATATAAAATTTCTCCCACAGATAATCAGGGCAAAAAGGCTAGCTAGCAGTTTAGTGTAAGAATTAAATTAAATGTAAAAATCTGAGTTCTTTGGAGAGGATTGTGTGAACGGAGCTCCAGGACTCAGTCCTTCTACCAAAACAATTATTATAAAACAGGCAGAAACTGTCTGAAAGAACTAGTTTGAAGCTCTGGAGGCCAAAAGAACACTGTACAGCATCCAGGAAATAGCAGGAGGAAGAGGTTGATTAATTAAAGAGCAGTGACTTGCACTCTCCATGTGGGAACTACTTATGCCCAGCATCATCCTAACTCTTGTGTCAGGCCTCTATGGAGTCCAACCCCTGACTAACTGCTGGTAAGAGAAATGGACATGAAAATCCTCTTCCCCAAGAACGAGGGTAGACCAGGCTGATCTCTGAATAAGGCTTTAGATTAGCAAATTTGGATTACTGGGGTCTGGCACTGAGGAAGTTATTGTTTCAACCTGCCCTGGACAAAGGCAGTGGTAGCCATTGTTCCAACCCCCCCTCAAGAGGGGTGGCGATGGAGACTTAAAGATGCTTCCTCAGAGCTGTGGGGACAATTAGCTGAAGGGCTGTATTTGCTGGCAGGGCAGGAAAACTCATCTTCAGGAAGCCATTGGAGAAGTTTCTGAGCCCTTCCTGAACCCTCCTCAGGGCACATTGGAGCCAGTCTATAACCCCTTTGTAAGTTCCTGGACCTGTTCTGTCTGGAAAAGACTGACTTAGGAAAATCTTCTCCACTGTGCCTTCCTCCCAGAATTTGCCCTCCAGGTAAAAGTAGCTTGAGACAATAAAAGAATATAAAAAATTTCTGAAGCAGAGAGTCTGGGGAAAAAAAGGCCTGTCAGCATCATACACTTGGGAAAGAGAGGTATACTTTCAGGGGAGCAGGGGAACTGTAAACAAGGTAACTCCAAAACAACAAATAAGCAAAGACCCAGGACCAGACAATGGTCCAGAAAAGACAGAGAAAACCCTGCATACTGCATTTGACTGACAGATGGCAGAGATTCTTGACAGGAGGGCTGAAGCTCAAGGAAATCTCTATCTTCTCATCAGCTGATTACAAAAGCAAGAAACAGACATCCCAGAGAAGAAATTCTAGAGTTAACAATTTAAAATATTATTATATACAGTGTACAAGAAAATAGTACAAGAGAGACAAGGAAAAAGGAAATGGTGGCCCATTCAAAGGAAGAGGATAAAAATCCAGTGAACATCAACAAAGGAGATGGGAATGTGGACATACTGAACAAAGCCTTTAAAAAATGGTCTTAAAAATGCTGAAGGAGATAAGGAAAGTTCAGAGAATGAGCTAAAGAATATAAGGAAAACAATGAATGAACAAAATGAAAATTTCAGTAAAGAGATAGAAATTTGAAAAGAAATCAAACAGAACTACAGGAGTTGAAGACCACAAGAGTTGAAATGAAAACTACCCAGGAGGATTTCAACAGCAGATTGGAACTGGAGAAGAAAGAATCAGTGAACTTAAAGACAACACTCGTGAAATAAGTCAGGTTGATGAACAAAAATGAAAAAAGAAATATTAAAAACAAAAATAGCCTAAAGACACCTCTGGGACACCATTAAGCACACCGATATATGCATCATGGGAATCCCAGAATGAGAAGAAAAAGAGAAAGGGGCAGAAGGAATAGTCAAAGAAGCAAAAGACATGAATATATACTTCCAAAAAGTTTAGAGAATTGCAAACAGGATAAACATGAAGAAAAATACACCCTATATATATATTGATTACATGATCAAATGCAAAAGACAAGGAGAATGCTTTTTAAGCTGCAAGAGAAAAGCAACATGTTACAAAAGAGTCCCATTAGATTTGAGTGCTGATTTTTCATCAGAAATCATAGAGGCAAAAAGGCAGTAGGTTGAAATAGTTATAGTACTGAAAGAAAACAAAAATAATAATAATTTTATAACTGGTGAGACACTCTTTCAAGAGTGAGGGAGAGATAAAGACCTTCTCAGATAAAAAAAAAAAAAAAAAAAAAAAAGCTGGGGAGCTCATCACTGGACCTGCCCTATAAGCAATGCTATAGGAATTTCTCTGACCCAAAAGGAAAGGATACTAGACAGTGGTTCAAAGAAATATTAAGAAATAAAGACCTGTAGTAAAGGTAACCATGTGAGTAATTCTAAATGCCCAGTATTATTGTACTGTATTATTTTGTATGTAACTATGCTTCTTACTTTCTATAGGTGCTAAAATGCAAATACATAAAAATTAATGATAAATCTATGCTTTTGGATATACAATATTGAAAGATATAAGTGCTAACAAGTGCAAAAAAATGGTAGGGGAACAGAGGAGTAAAGGAAAAGTTTATATGCATGATCTAAAAGTGAAGTTGGTATCAAACTAAATATGCTTGTTATATTAAATTTTAACACCATGTCAAACACAAGAAAATAATTGAAAAATATATCTAGGTATAAGTGAGAAGGCAGTCAGTATGGTACAAAACAAAAAGACAAACAAATATAAATTAGGCATTTATGGAAGTGAGAGACAAAAAATATATCACTGGCAAATAGTAAAATGGCAGAAGAATGTCATGTGTTATCAGTAGTGACTTTAAATGTAAATGTAATAAACTTTCCAGTCAAAAGGAAGAGATTGGAAAAAGCATGATCCAATCCTATGTTGTCTTCAAGAGACTCCACTTAAAGTCAAAGATACAAGTCAGTTGAGGGTGAAAGCATGGAAAAAAATACACCATGCAAGTAGTAAACAAAAGAGACCTGGGGTGGCTATACTAAATCAGATAAAATGAACTTTAGGTAAAAAAACAATCATGAAGGACAAAGATGGTCATTATACGCTGATAAAGAGGACGATTCAACAGGAAGATGTAGCAATAATAAATATAAATGCATCTAAGAGCAATGTTAAAAATATATGAACAAATACAGACACATTTGAAGGAAGAAACTGACAGTTCTACATTAATTGGAGGAGAACTTAACACAACACTCTCTATGGATAGGACATCAGCAAGAAGATCAACGTAAGTACAGGACTTGAATGACATGCTAAACCAACTAGCCATGATATATATAGAACACTACACCCAATGTAAACATGATGTACACTCTTCTCAAGTGCCCATGGATTTTTTTCTTCAGAATAGATCATAAGTTGGGTCACAAAACAAGTCTCTATAAACTCAAAAATATTGAAATCATACAATTCATAGTCTCCAACCACAACAAAATGAAGGTAGAAATCAATAACAGGGGAAAAATGGACAAGTACATGGGAATTGAGCAACATACTCTTAAAAAATGGGATAAAGAGAAATAAGTAACTTTTATTGACAAATATTTAGATAGACTGACAAAAAAAAAAGAGAATTTTACAGAGAAATTGTAGCAATCATTCCAACAAGATTTAAATACAATTCTGCTCAAACTCTTCCAGAAAATTGAAGAGGGAATACTCCCTAATTGATTCTATGAGGCCAACATTAACCTCATGCTAAAGCTGTATATAGATATCACAAGAAAAGAAAACTATACATAAATAAATCTTATGAATATAGATTTAAAAATACTCAATAAAATGCTAACAAACCAAATCCAAAGCATATTAAAAGAATTATATACCATGATCTAGTGGAATTTATTGTTGGTAAGCAAGGGTGGCTCAACATAAGAAAATCAATTAATGTAATACACCATGTTATCAGAAGGAAGGAAGAAAAAAAAAACATGATCATCTTAATTGATAATTAAAGGGCATTTGAGAAAATATAGCATCCCTTCAGGTAAAAATATGCCAGACGTTAGGGATAAAAGGAACTTCCTCAAGATGTGTATTAGTCAGGGTTCTCTAGAGAAACAGAATGAACAGGGAACACACACAAATATAAAATTTATAAAGGTGTCTCATGTGACTGTGGGAATGCAGAGTCCAAAATCCTCAGGGCAGGCTGTGAAGCCAATGATTCTGATGGAGGGTCTGGAAGGACTCCACAGGAGAGGCTCGCCAACTGAAGGAGTAAGAGCCTGTCTCTTCTGAATCCTCCTTAAAAGGCTTCCAGTGATTGGATTAACATCACTCATTGCAGAAGACACGCCCCTTTGGCTGATTACAAATGGAATCAGCTGTGGATGCAGCTGACGTGATCACAATTTAATTCTATGAAATGTCCTCATTGCAACAGACAGGCCAGCACTTGCCCAACCAGACAAACAGGTACTACAACTTGGGCAAGTTGACACATGAACCTGACCATGACAAGATGATAATGGGCAAATATGAAAAGCTCACAACTAACATCCTACTTAATGGGGAAAGACTGAAAGCTTTTCCACTAAGATCAGTAAAAAAAACAAACAAGAATGCCTGCTGTCACCAATATTATCCAAATTGTATAAGAAGTTCTTGCCAGAGAAAATTAGGCACATAAAAAAAAGGCAAAGAAAAAATGTAACTTTCCCTATTTGCAGATGATATGAAGAAAGTTGTGGAAAACCCACAACAAATTTCATAGAGCTAATAAATGAATTCAGCAAAGTGATGGGGTGGAAGACCAACACTAAAGAATCAGCACTGTTTTGGAAAGATTGGAAATGCCTAAATGGTTAATAAACGTTCCAACCCTTCATTGCTTTAAATCCATTTAAGAACAAAGCCAGTGTTCATGGGCTTTAACCAAACCAAGAATACCATTTCCTGAATTTACTCTTTCACTGTGTTTGATGTAGTTGAAAGTTGTTTTTCCTCAAAGGTTATTTAACAAGTCCACCAAGTCACAGGCAAAATTCCAGATTCTGACTGAGTTTCTACCTTTGGAGTTTTGCTGCTATTTTTACCTTTCAGCTTGGGAGAAATGGGAGATGTACCTCTGAATATTTACTTTACAAGAAAAGAAAAAGCTATGGTTATAACTTTATTAGAAACCATTAGCTTCTATCAACTTCTGTGGTTAAGGATTACAGAAATAGACTTTGATGGTAAGAAAACAAACTGTTAAACAACAAAAAAGGTCACATGTATGATCATTTGAGATAAATATATTCCAGCATGGAAAAAATTAAGTGTTTCTATACACAAGCAATGAACAATCAGAAGAAGAAATCAATAAAACAATTTCATTCACAATAGCAACTAAAGGAATCAAATATCTAGGAATAAATTTAACAGAGGATCTAAATACTTGTACACAGTAAACTAGAAAACATTGCTATAAGAGGGCAGTGTGATGGTGGCTCAGTGGCAGAATTCTCACCTGTCATGCCAGAGACCCGGGTTTGATTCCCCATGCCTGCCCATGCAAAAAAAAAAAAAAAAAAAAAAAGTTGCTATAAGAAATCAAAGAACCAAATCAATGAAAAGACATTCTAGGTTCACAGATTAGAAACCTAAATATTGTTACGATGTCAACACTACTGGTTTTTGTTTGCTAAAGCTGCCAGAATCGCAATATACCAGAAATGTATTGGCTTTTATAAAGGGGATTTATTAAGTTACAAGTTTACAGTTCTAAGGCCATTTAATATCCAAACTAAGCCATCTAGACAGAGATACCTTGGCTCCAAAGAAAGGCCTGGATGGCATCTGGGTTTCCTCTATCACATGGGAAGTTATGTGGTTGGTGTCTGCTTGTCCTGTCTTAGCATCACACGGAAGGGTACATGGTAACATCTGCTCAGCTCCTCTCATGGCTTCTGGTTTCAAATGGCTCTCACAGATCCTACAGGTCCTTCTGGCATTTCCCTTTGCATCTCCAAACATCTGTTTCTGAGCCTTCTCACTCCATGAACTCTCTTAAAGACTCCAAAAAACTAAAAAAGATCCACCTTGAAAGGGCAGAGTCACATTTCTACCTAATCAAAAGGTCCCATCCACAATTGAGTGTATTTCATCTCCACGGAAGTAATTTATCAAAACATCACACAGGGCAGGCTGCTGTGGCTCAGCAGGCAGAGCTCCATCCTGCCATACTGGAGGTCTGAAGTTCGATTCCTGGTGCCTCCTGCCCATATGCAAATAAAAAACAAACAAACAAACAAAAAAAAACATCACACACACACACCCCCAAAAAAATCACACCCACAATTGGGTGTGTCACATCTCCATGGGAACAACTTAATTAAGAGGTCCCACCCTACGATACTTGATCATGGTTAAAAGAACACGGCTGCCCTCACAAGATAGGGTAGTGTTTTGACACATGGCTTTCCTGTGATACATAACAGTTTCAAACCAGCACACTACCCAAAACAATTTATAGATTCAATGCAATCCCAAACAAAATTCCAATAAACTTCTTTGCAGAGGTGGAAAAGACAATCATCAATCTCTATATGGAAATATAAGGGCCCCAAATAACTAAAGCCACCTTGATAAAAACATTAAATTGGAGGATTTGTTTTCTGATCTTAAAATATATTACAAAGCCACACTAATGAAAATAACATAGTACTGGCAAAGGAGAGACATTAAACAAATGGATGAATTGAGAACTCAAAACTAAGCCTCACATTTATGGCAAACTGATTTTTGACAAGGAACAAAGATTACTCCATTGGAAAAAACAGTCTCTTCAACAAATGGGGATGGGAAAACTCGATCTACATTTGCAAAAAAGAAGAAAGCGGACTCCTACCTTAAACCATATGCAAAAATCAACTCAGAATGGATCAAAGTCCTTAATATAAGAGCTTGAACTATATTACGTCCAACAAGTAAAAGTAGGGAAACATCTTCAGTACCTTATGTTAGGCAGTTGACTCTTAGACTTTACACCCAAAGTACAATCAACAAAAGAAAACAAAATAGATAAATGGGACCTCATCAAAATTAGAACCTCTTGAGCTTTGAAGGACTTCATCATGAAAATAAAATGACAATCTATATAACAGGAGAAGATATTTGGAAACTACATATCCTAGATAGGTTTGATATTCAGAATATGTAAAGAAATCCTTTATCTTAACCGCAAAAGGAAAAAATTCCAAATTAAAAATGGGCAAAAGACATGAATAGACATCTCTCCAAAGAAGATAAACAAATGACCAGAAAGCATAAAAGATGTTCAACATCCTTAGCCATTAGGGAAATGCAAATCAAAACTATGAGATATCATTTCACACCCATTAAAAAAGTGGTTTCTGTTAAAAAAAAAAAAGTGGAAAATAACAAGGGTTGGAGAGGATGGGTAGAAATAGGAACATTCACTCATTACTGGTAGCAATGTAAAATGGGCAGCACCTGTTGAAGACAATTTGGTGTTCTTCAGAAATTATAGAACTACCACATGACCCACAATCCCTAGTCTATGTATTTATACACAAGAATTTAAAGTTGGGACTTCTATAGATATTTGCATACCTACATTCATTGCACCATTACTTACAATTGGCAATATATGAAATAAACCAAGTGTCTACCAACTGATAAATGAATAAATAAAATGTGGTAACTATATATAGTGGAATATTATTCATCCTAAAAAGGAATGAAGTCCTGATACATGTGATGACACGGATGTACCCTAAAGATATCATGTTGAGTGAAATAAGCCAAACAGAAAAAGACAAATATTATCTGATCTTACTGTTTTGAAACAATTAGTATATAAAAAAAATCATAATCAGACTCTAGAATATAGGTTACAAGATGGGGATAGGGAATGAGAGGTTGAGGCTTAAAATATGCAGGGTTCCTATTTAGAATAATGGAAATATTTAGATAATGGATGGTGGTCATGGTAGCACAATATTGCAAATGCAGTTAACTGAGATATTTAGCTGAATATGATTAAAAAGAGAAATGTTAGATTGTATATATGTAACAGAATAAAAATTAAAAAAACAAATCCATGGAAATACACTGCACAAACAGGGAACTCTAACTGAAGCCATGGAACTTAATTAATACTACAACTATAATTGTGCTATTATCAATTGTAACAAAAGCTCTATACCAATGCAAAGTGTTGGTGGTGGGGTGGTGTAAGGAAATCCTGTATTTTATGCATAATTGTTCTGAAAACCCACAACTTATATAATAAGAATTTTTTAAATTAAAAATATTAAGCTATGTGTCATGACACCATTTCCTAGCCAAAATGAACACTAGCCAAGATGAAACAAAAAGTCATTTAAAATCAGGTATAAAACATATGCAGTTGGGGGACAACCCCAAATGTATAATGAACTCATAATTTATCACCTACTGTTTGCTTTACAAACATATTTTATCACCTAGTGTTTGCCAGTCAATTCCCTCAGTGTAGGTAGTCATTGACCTTGGAAACATAGGGTGTCTTCCATAATTTACAATAAGCATCTTCCCTCATCAGTCCACTACACTGTTGTTCTTACCATAACTTGGCTTAATTCAAGCCAACTTTTTAATATGGGAGATAGAGACAGTATTTTTAGCTTAAATATAAGAAGATTTACTGTAACGTGCGGAGAGATGGGAGTGGGAGGAGGCCACACAATAACTGGGAAGTTTGAAGAACTGGTTAGAAAAATGGGAAGAATCCAAGGGATGCTCCTGAGGGTTATGCAGCATCTTAGAAACAATCACGTAGTAGATGGTCAGCCTGGATGCTGTGCCCCCACTACCATAGTAATGACCTGGAATACTGTAAGCATTGAGGGAACCAATGGCTCAGAAAGAGAAACTAGCCTCTTCAACAACAATATGTCACTGATATAATGAAATGTGATTTTCTGGAAGGAAGACCAGAAGGTATTAGGAAGAAAATGAGATGTTGTATTGCAGGAAGAGAATCCATATCCACTATACCTAATTTGTATACCCAGCTCTGCTTTATATCCTGCAATTTAGGTCATTCATTTAACCACACAACATTTATATATTAAATTTGTTTGTCATCAGCTGTATGGTCTAACATGTTTTTGTTTATATCAAGTTACAAAATGAGAAAGCACTTTGTAATATATTTTTAGTAATATAAATTTTAGAAACTTAATTTCTGACAAAAATTTGCCAATAAAAAAACATATATGTCTAACTTTTGGATAATTGCAAGCTGATTTCTCTGTAGACAAAACATTTGTTATCCAAAAATGAAAAAGGGGCAGAGCCCAGATGTCTAGATTGGTCCTATTGCATGCTTACATAGAGTAAATTGCCAAGAAGTTAGTATACAGGACAGGTAAATTTTGGTGAGTTAGGAAATGCATTAGGCCTTGCCCATGGAAGATATCCATAGAAGGGTGTCTGAATTGGGGTTCACCAAAAGAAACTGAGAAAACAAAACGAATGTAGTGTTTATATGAGCAAGGGGCTCACCAATTTTTTTGATTGTTTGGTCTTAGAATCAAGGCATGAACTTTTTTTTTTTTTTGCATTTTTGATCTCCCAGTGTTATTTGAATTGCTTTCTACTAGAAAATTTACTGAATTTATTGAAGCTCAAAATGGGTTTCTGGTGAAGATTCTACATCTATATTTTCCAGTTCTCCTGGAACCTTTTGACCATCTTAGTTTATTGAAATAATTAGCTTTCCCATGGAACCCCTGGTTTCTTTTAGCACTTAAAAATACTTCTAGGGAATGAGGTAAGGCTTGGGATCTCCCTTCTGTAGCTAGAATAAACAGCTTTTATAGTAAGATACCAGACCAGAGAGCTTCTCTTTGTGGTAGTCCAGTGTCTGTAGTTCAAATAGCATCAAAGTGAGGAGAGGCCTCAGAAAACCTCTAGGTATAGGATTTTGTGCCTTAGAAGTGGTACCTCTTTGCTTTTTCATACTTTTTGCATCTGAAGAAGTTATAGTTTACTTGTCTCTTCTCAAATGTATGATCCTTATTTACATAATCTTAGAAACTTTTCAACCCTGTCCCCTTATTATTGAGGAATGTCTCTTCCCTAGTTTGTTCTTGAATTATTCCTACTTAATGGGAGCATATAAACCAACTAGCTCTGACAGCAATAGCATGTCAAAGAGTCACTGCATTCATACTATTGCATGGGGTACAGACCAAGCTCAGTCCAAGTAATTTAAGCCCTGAAATTCACTAATCAAAGGAATTCCAGGAGTTGACATTTAAGAAGGTTACTTTCTCTGAACTAATCCATTGACTCAAATATAAAGTTTAAAAATCAGCTTTAATGGTTTTTGAATGGGGAAAAAATGTTAATTTTCTGATCAAAGGGAAATGTAATAGATGAAGTCATATCAAACTCTCTTCATGTGCCAACTTGGAAAAATCATCAAATTCACAAGAATTATTCCAAGCTATAAATCTATGTTTCTGAGCCTAAATAGTAATTGTTAGATTTAAATAAAATTTAATTCATTATAATTCTTCTTTATCTTGTGTTTTTTCTTATTATTTGCCCTTGATAAAAAGACAACTTTTAGGGGATATGATTGAAATGTTTATAATATTTATAAGCAATTGATTTTCCTGTATTCACTGTTTTTATAGAAAAGAGCATTCAAAATGTATATGAATATTGCCCAGAACTGAATAGAGTCCATTTTAATTTATATATATATTAAATCATTTCTAATCAGTTGAATAATTGTTTTCAAAATTTAAGTCACAAACTTTGAGAGCATATATTTTGGTGGTTTGTTTGCTTTGTTATTTTTAGAACTCATACTGATGCCTACTCAAGGTCCAAGAAGTATAATGCTTCATTCAGAATTGGTCACTAAAGATGAATTGTTGGTTTCTATCCTTCCTGAAAGACCTCAGCAATACTATGTGGAATATTGAAGGCACATAATAGAAAATAAAACTTATGATTCTGATAAGAAAAATTTCCACTGTAATACTTTTCCATATTGCTATACCATTTTAATAGTAATTTTATTAAGGAAAAGGGAAAAGATTGAAAAGCCAGTTTGCCATAAATAAAAGAATAGTAATCATGACATACTTCTCGCACCAATATTTAACTTAGGTAACTGAGAAAAATTTCTACACTTCTTAATATCTTCATAGTTTATAAATTTTGAGAAGTTGTGTCAGAATTCAAGACATACACCTTACTAAATGATTGTATGACCACATATTGGTCCATTAGCCTATATCCCACAGGGTCTTACTGTTTCTTCAGCTAGATCCCTCCATTTCCCAAACTTGTATCTATGCACATTAAAAATCTCAAAAAGCTTTCTTGATATCTGTAGTGAAATTAAACAAGGAAACTACTCTCCAACTTGGAGGCAGATCTCCATTTCTAAAAAGATTTATTTCCTAATAAAAGATAATATGGAGAGGATTTGGGGGAGATGGTAGAATAGAAAGCCCTGGGAATCAGTCCCTCCACCAAAATAACTTTTGAACTGGAAGTAACTATCTAAATCAATCACTTTGAAATTCTGGACTCTAGGGGAACATTATACAACATTCAGAGAGAAGGAGGAAAAAGACACTGATAAATTGTGGTAAAGACCATTGAGTTTCACCCTCCCTGCAGCAGCTAACATTTCCCTTTTCCCAGCCACATAGCAGGCAGCAGTGGAGACTGGAGCTCTGGCTTAGCCCCTCACTCAGCTTTCTGGTGCCAAAGTGGGACATAAAGAATTAGTTCTCCAAAGTCCAGGGATGTGTGGTCTGATTCCAGATTTCTACCTTTGATCAGCTACTTCAGATTACCAGGGGATGGTTTTGAAGATGGAGATTGTTCCAACTTCCCGTGGCAAAGGTGGCAGAAGAATCTTTAAGATAGTAACCTTCCTCAAAACTATGGAATTAAGAAATCACAGCTTCAAAAGCCATAAATGAAGCTCCTAGAGCCCTTGCTGGTCACTCTCCCTCCCTCTGCAATACAGTGTGGAGGTGGCCAGTGATCCTTTTACAGGTCCCTGGTTCTATACCTGAGGGAACAGAGTGGCCCCCATATGCATATTGAGGTGAGTTTCTTCTGAGGGCAGAGAAGCTGCTTGAAGATATCTAGTACTTTTGTGAGAAACAATTAAGTTGAAATGGCCTGGGGCAAATGATTGCTTAATTAAATCACTGGAAAGAGCATGCAGGAAAGGGAGGAGTTCTGTTTAAAGGGAGCACAGAGGTTGTCCACTCAAACTCCTGTGGATAGAAGACAGGAAAATCCTGGGGTCTCAAGTTAACTCAAGTTAACTGGGAGAAGAAGTAGGCTCCCCAGCTCAAGCTCCACACAGGCTCAGATAAAACACAGAAGATAATACAATATCCATTCACCTCAGACAGATTTGGTCCATTGAGGTCTAAGCTCTGAAGGAGATGACCTGCTAAAGTAGAGACAATTTGCAAAGAGAATGAAAGGTGCTTTTTGCATTCCTTTGTTTTTATTAGATTCTAGCATTCAAGAAAACCTGTAACAAGACTAGCTTTAATTGTATAAAGGGACATCCAGGAATGAATCCTAAAGTGAACACTTTAAAATATTAAAATGTACAGTGTGCCAAAAAGATTACAAGACAAACAAAGAAACAGAGAATGATGGCCCATCCAAAGGAACAAGACAAAAAAATCTAGTATCCATCATTGAAGAGAAGCAGACTTGGACTTTCTGGACAGAGACTTTAAAATAATTATCCTCAATATGCTAAAGAAGATAAAGGAAAACACAAAGAGATAACTAAAGGATATAATGAAAACAAAAAATGAACAATATGGGAATCTCTCCAGAGAAATACTAGAGTTGAAGAACACAGTAACTGAAATAAAAATACTCTAGACAGTTGGATTGGAGTATAGAGTATATTGGAGATGGCAGAAGAAAGAACTGATGAGCCCGAAAACAAGACAACTGAAATGATTCAGACTGAGGTACAGAAAGATAAAAGAATAAAAAAGGATGATCAGAGCCTAACAGTCCTATGGAACAACATGAAAGCAGACTGGTATATGTATTATGGGAGTTGCAGAAGGGAAAAAAAAGAGAGAAAAGTGTCAGAAAAAATATAAAAAGAAATAATGAAACAAAAATTTCCATATTTAAAGAAAGACATTAACATACACATTAGAGAAGCCCAATAAACCCAAAATAGAATAAATCCAAAGGGAACTGCACGCAGACACATAGTAATAAAAATTTCCAATGCAAAGGACAAGGGTAGTTGTTCTAGTTTGCTAGCTGCCAGAATGCAATATACCAGAAACAGAATGGCTTTTAAAAAGGAAAATTTAATGAGTTGCTAATCTACAAATCTAAGGCTGAGAAAATGTCCCAAAAGCTACCCTGGTTCAAGAAGTCTGATGAAGTTCAGGGTTTCTCTCTCAAGTGGAAGGGCACATGGTGAACACAGTCAGAGTTTCTCTCTCATCTGGAAGAGCACATGGTGAACACGGTATCATCTGCTAGAACAATACACATAATGTATCATATAATAATCATACTGTCAGATGTAAAGGACAAGGAGAGATTTCTGAAATCTGAAAGAGAAAGCAATGTGTTATATTAGATTAGAATGAGTGGTGACTTTTCATCCAAAAACATAGAGCCAAGAAGTCAGAGGGTTGAAATATTTAAACTGCTGAAAGAAAACAACTGCTAAGTGAGAATTTTATATCCAGCAAGACTTTATTACTAACTGTGTTGGTTTGAAGATGTATTTACCCCAGAAAAACACATCCCTAAATATAATCCATTTATGTGGTGTTAACCCATTGTAAGTAGGAATTTCTGATGAGGTTACTTCAGTTAAGACGTGCCCAACCTCAATCAAGATAGGTCTTAATCCTTTACTGGAGTCTCTTTTTAAATGCAATGAATACAAAGGAAGGGAGAGTCATGGAAGCAATAAGCTGAAATCAATGAAATATGCAAGAGAAGGAAGACACCAGCAGATGCCATCATGTGCCTTGCCATGTGGCAGAGGATCCATGAATTGCCAGCAGCCAATCTTCAGGAAGAAGGCATCACCTTGATAATGCCTTGATTTGAACATTTTTCTTGATTCTAACTATAAGTAAATAAATTCTTCTTGTTTAAGATGAAGTAATTCATGGTATTTTGCTTAGTGCAGCCTAGAAAATTAAAACAGAGAATGGGATACTGCCAATGCAAATACCAAAAATGTAGAAACAGCTTTAGAACTGGGTATAGATTTAGACTGGGAGAATTGTGAGGTGCTTTTTGATAGAAAAGGTCTAGATTGCTTTCGCAAGACTCTTAGCAGAGATATGGACACTAAATGTACTTCTAATGAAGTTTTAGAAAAAAATGATCAATGTGTTATTTAAAACTGGAAGAAAGCGGACCCTTATTTTAACACAGGAGAGAACCTGTAACAACTGAGTTCTGATGTCAAATGGAAGCTGGATTTGAGAGCAATGAACTTGGAAATTTAGCTTGGAAATCTACTCAGCTAAATACAGAATGTGCAGCCTGGTTTCTCCTTGCAGCTTATTACAAAATGTGAAAGGAAAGGGACGAGCCGAAATTGAACTTCTAGACACAAATAAACCAGAAATTGATGGTTTGGAAAATCCTGAGCTTCCTGTGAGTTCCCAAAGAATGGTGCTGCATGTGGGGATTGAACCAAACATGGATCCTCTCATGCATTTCAGTGCAAGCCAGAATTTGCAGTTATCCATGAAGGATGTGTGGTAGGTTCTTTTTTTCTGTTGGCTTGAAGCCCTGTGTACTACATGTGAAACTGATGAGTTTTTGTGAGATCTGTATGAATGCAATCACTACCTCCCTGGACTAAAAGGGAGAGATTGGAGGAATAATCACTTCAAGGTCAGGTCCGTGGAAGATAAAGTCTGACTGAAGACATCATTTTGGGCCAAGAGAACAGGCCAACCCATGTGTGTGGAAAGGATGGGTCAGCACCTGTTCTTAAATATGGTGGGCCTTCCACCCCATTCAGGAAGAGGGCTAACACTCTAGTATTCTCAGATGTTGATGTTTGTTCCCTGGGGACTGCAGAGAATCTGGCTGCCTTGCAGCATTCTGAGAGGGTTGAGCCTGTGCTGTTGAGATTGCATAATCTGGCTATCACCTTAATGCTCTTTCAATGACTCTAATAAACTAATCAAGACCTATCTTGAATGAGTCGGAGTTACAACTCCATGGCAATAATCTAGTCAAAAGTTCCATTCTGCAACATTGGGTCAGGATTAAGAGAACATGGCTTTTCTGGAGTACATAACAATTTCAAACTAGTCCAATCTTTTTGATGTCTTGATTTGGACATTTTCCTGGACTCTACCCTAAGTGAATAAATTCCCTTAGTTTAAGCTGAAGTATTTGATGCTATTTTCTTGGAGCAACCTAGGGAACTAAAACACTAGCTATTAGGGAAATGCATATTAAATCCACAAAGAATTACCATTTAAACTCTCTAGAATTGCTACTGCTAAAAAAAAAAAACAGACCATAGGTGTTGGTGAAAATATAGAGGGAAGGGAACACTCATTCATTGTTGGTGGGAACATAAAGTGGTGCAGCTGCTGTGGAAAACAGTTTGATGATTTTTCAAAAAGGTAAATATAGACTTAACATATGGCCCAGCCATCTCATATCTAATTATATATCCCAAAGATTTGAAAGCATGGACTTGAACAAATATTTGCACATCAATGTTCACATAAGCATTATTTATAATTGCCAAAAGATGTAAACAACCTATGTACCCATCAACTGTTGAATACAGAAACAAAATGTAGCGTATAGCTACAATGGAATATTATTCAGCTGTAATAGGGAATGAATTTCTGATACATGTTATAACTTGGATAAACCTTGAGGACTTCATGTTGAGTAAAATAATCCAGATACAAAAGGATAAATATTGTATGATCACATTGTTATGAAATAACTGGAATAAGTAAACTCACAGTGTCAGAATCTATAATATAGGTTACCAGGGTCAAGGGAGGAGTAGGACATGAGAATTAATGCCTCAACTGTACAGATTTTCTATTTGGATTGATCACAAACTCTTGGTAGTAAATGCCAGTGATAGTAGCACAGCACTGTGAACATAATTAACAGCACTGAATTATACATATGAATGTAGTTAAGAGGAAATTTAAGGTTAAATGTATGTGCTTAGAATAAAAATTTTATAACCATCAACATGGAAGTATACGATACAGTGAACCTGCCTAAACAATGGACCATAGTTAATAGTATAATTATAAAATGTTCTTTCATGAATTTTAGCAAATGTAATATGCTATGCAATGTGTTATAGGTTGTTATATGGGAACTCTGTATTTTATGCATGATTTTTTTATAACTTAAAAAGCAAAACAAAACCAAATAAACAATTAAAAAGCAAAACAAAACCAAACAAACAATAGAGGATAACCTGAACTGCTGTTTAGCCATTCAGAAAGATTTTTCAATAGCAATCCTATTTTTTATGGAAACTTTAAATGAGCCTAAATGACTGAGTTGATTTACATATATTTTGCATTGTTTCCTAACAATCTATTTTTTTTCTGAATTTTTGTTTCTCATTCAATTTAAGGATGACTTGATAGGTATCCTATTTTAGAAGTTTTTGAAAGGGAACAGTTAGAATACATTGTTGAATATATGGCAAACTAAAAGTCAGAAAAACTTTATTTGATTAGACACTATAGTTATCAAATATTAGAATAGTCATTTAGAAGTATTAAGAGAGGCAAGTGTTCCATCCTTGGAAATCATGGAGAAGGATGTAGGAAAAGGGCAAAAGATAGTTTTCTATTTGATGTGATTCCAGAAATAGCAATATTTCATCTTATATTCCTACCATGACTTCCTACAGCACTATATTGAGAAAGAACTGGAGGCTAGGGAGTCAATAGAAAGGAAAATAGCATGCTCTATTAGCAAGGTCTCTCTTCTAAATAAGTAGCTGACCCGGCAGCATGTGAGGCAGGTATTTTCATACCTAATTCAGATAACTCCATGCCTGAAGAAACAGGGGGGCGGGGGTCTTTAAAGGTTCTATGTGATTTTGCATTTTATATGCCAAGTTCCAACTAATCTGAGAATTATGTTTACTCAAACACATATAACTAAAAAATAAATTATCAAACCCATACCTTCTAAACTACACCAGAGGGGAGCTTATATCCATGGTTAAAACCTGAAAGTTTTGCAACAAAGAATGCTGAAGGAGTGATTAAAATTTTGTAGTTATATTAGCTAATTTATTCACATAAATGCCCTATGACTCTAGGCAAGCCAAGTTTCATGTATGGTAGTTGGCTTAATTTAAAATAATAAAATTTATCCTCTCTTTCAAAATTCCAACTGTTATATTTTATAAAAGCATTTTTAAGCAGAACATTCACTCTGCAAGACAGTAAAAGAGTATATGTAAAAAAGAAAAAATGTGTCTCCAAAATCCCCATGCAATGTTGCAAATTTTCTTGTTCCTATATCTTGCTCCAGCTTTTGCTGATGGGATCACTTACAAACAGCCTTCAATCAGCTTCATGCGGCTGAAATCAGACAGTTCCTCACCCTGACCTCAAATGATGGATTTATCACTTCCTGACTGATTAATTCTACAATGCCAAGAGTAAAGAGGCATTAACACCCATGGAGCCACCATTGGCCAACTGTTGCCCAGACAGTTATGAGATGCAATTCATAAGGCTTCTCAGAATGTTCTAGTGTGAATGAGCACTAGTAACCTATAATATATTTTAGACTATGTATTTGCCTCAGGCTCTACTTTGAGAGATAATTAGTTAAGACAGTTGTAATGAGGAGTGGTGCTAGAAATTGGATACCCAGGATGAGATTTGGAGGTGGATGAAGATCACATTTCTGGGTTTATGTGAGTGGTGATAACCACTGACATGAAGTAACATCATGATTATGAGATTCTCACTTATAGCGAGATAAGGTACTCATGGAATATGAAGCAGTAGTGTACAGAGTCACCTTGAGATTTAAACAGTGTGGGGACTGGGATCATTATACAATTTTTAACTGCTTTAGAATCTTTGAAAAGATAAAATGACAAGTGAAGATAAGATATTATCAACTCAAGGCATATTGTGAAAACTTATGTATTTACAGTGCTATGGTGTTTAAGGACACCTATATGCCCTTTATTCATAGGTCATACTATGCTAAAAATCAGATATATGGTCTAAGTATAAAGATTGGAGAGCTACAAATGTATGGATTTACTGCTTCTACAGGTTTCCTTTTTTAAGGTCAATACTTTGATAGGAAAAGAGTAAGACTCTGAGTTCTGAGGTGAGAAACTTGCATGGACAATTCTGAGAAATTCAAAACCATATATTTAAATGAACCCCTTACTTTGTGGAATTTTAGGAGTGGCTTCCTACCTTACCAGAGGATAACAGTCTTCCCTTGTTTGGAGACATTAAATGCATCTCATCTGGAGCAGATGCCTTACAAGATGCTATTGTTCTATTCAATACCTGCTTTTCCACAAACTTTATTGTCTACAGACCATTAATTAAGATCAAGTGTGAGTGCAAACTTAGCAGAAAGATTTGGATCACAGTCCAGATGGGAATAGCAACTCCCCTCCTAATGGAAATGCAGGACCTAGCTAATGTATACTGGCAAGAACTAGAGGAAACATATTTGGTTATAACTTGAAGTACTGAACCAGAAAGGGCAGAACATGAGACTGGAAATGGAAGAATTTTATTAACTTGTGAAAACTGACCCTTGATTCAGTGTTCAGTGACCTGGCAAGGACACTGGGAACCAATTCTAATACCATGCTGGGATCATTCTTTTGAAGTTTGCACACAAAGAGAGAGGAGAGTAATTGTGGTAAAGATGCCAATATTGCATTGGCAGAGTACTGATGTAGTCAGAAGGCTCAGAGATGTGGACATTTAAGAACAGATTTGTTATGAAAGAGCAGAGGAGCATCTATGTGATGTTACTAAGGCAACAAGGAACGCATTGATGGTATGTTGTGTTGTGTGGGGTGGGGGGCGGCAGAAGGGATGGTACACAGACATCTTTGTAAAGTTCAGTAGTGAATTCCTGTTCAGGCTGGAGTAAGCAGATGGAACTGGGCATCTCTTTCAAAGAATTCCAGAATGGCAGAGGCCAGGTGGCAGTGCTTAACCATCAGAGACAAAATAGACATAATTAGACTAATGGGCAGCATGTTCAGAGTAGCAATCAGGGTTCCTTGGCTCTCAGAGATCAGTGGGACTGATTGAGACATCATGGTGTTCCAAGCACAGTTTACAGTGTTCTTATTAACTTGCAGTAATGAGAAAAAATATGCTTTCAAGCAGAAACCTGATAGCCACCACAATTGGATATGATAGTTTTTAATCCAGGTTCCAGATATAAATTACTCTAAAGATTCAATATCTATTGATTTAAGGGCATTCTAGGTTCCCTTAAGGAAGGACACTGCAGTTATACCAATAGTATATAGGATAAACATTCTCTTAGCTTTTCCACAAAGGGATTATTATCTTTGACCATTTACAGGGAAAATGGGTTTTTGAAGACCGTAGAATACAGAATCTAAGCTGACATTCACAAAATGCTATTTTAGACGCCTGTTTAAGTGGGCATGATGGAAGCCTGTCGAACTTGTTTTGATACAAGTTCATCTCAACACTAAGTCCAAAGTGTCCCTAGACTTACCATTATTTTCCTGGTCTCTGAATTCATACCTTATAACATCTGACAGAACCTTCGCAAGAATTCCCAGACCAGTGAAGTAAAAATCATTACAGAAAGAAAGGCCAGGAAGTCCCCAAAATTGGTGGAGTCCACCTCCAAAATTGGTGGAAATCCCAATCTGGTTAATCTAAAGCCATACTTTTTAAGAGATGAAACTGCAGAAATTAAGGCTGTATTCAAATTCTTAAAGAATGCAGGTGGAATGGTACTCAGTATCCCCATTTGATTCACTGCTGTGAAACCTCAACATCCAAACATATGCTGGTACATGGTGGTGGGTTTCCATAATTTAACTGAGTGGTAACCTTAAGCTCAGCTGCCAAGCTAGGTGTGATTACTACTATTTTATTCCTTTATAAAAAAAACTCCAATAAAAGGATTAAGACTATTCCTGAATGGGGTGGGTCACACCTTAACTGAAGTAGCCTCATCAAAAGATCCTACTTACAATGGGTGCACCACACCCACAGGAATGGATCAACATTAAGAACATACTTTCCTGTGTTATATAGTTTCAAACCACCAAACTCCACCATCTGAACCCTCCCCAAAAATGTTCCTTCCATATGAAAAATACGTTTATTCCATCTCAATATCCCAAAAGACTTCAGTCATTTCAGAAAAATGCTAACAAGGTACAAAGTCTCATAAAAATCAGCCCACATTGCTCAACTCCACAAATGCCCCACCCATCCACTCACTGATTCCCCATCACTAGCTGACAAGGACGCAGCCTATGATGTCACAGTGGAAGGTCGTGTGATCAAGGAGAAGTACAAAATATGGAAAAAGAATACTCCTTTTCATTATGATTTGGTCATGACCCATGCTCCAGAGTGGCCCAACCTCACTGAACAGTGGCTTCCAGACAAGAATGAAAAGATTTCCACATTCATCAACTTCTTCTGGGGACACACACATTGGATGAACAGAACCATCTTGTAATAGTCAGTGTGCAGCAACCGAATGATGATGCTCAGTATGATGCATCAGACTACAACAGAGAGAGAAAACTAAGAGATAACTGAGTGGAAACAGAAATCAAGATCAACCATGAAGGAGAAGTGAACAGGACCTATTACATGATCCAGAACCTTTGCATCATTGCAATAAAGACTCCATCCAGTGATGCTCTTATTTTTGACTACATGAAACACCCTTCTAAACCAGACCCTTCTGGGTAGTACAACCCAGACTTGTGTCTCCATGGCCATCAAAAGGAAGCCTATGGGTGTTCTTGGAACCCAAATTTCAGTGATTGAGCACTTATTTAAGGCTTCAGATGACCATACCATTTGCTTATGGGACATCAGTGCCATTCCAAAAGAAGGGGAAGTGATGGATGAGAAGACATCTTTACAGGGCACACAGCTATAGTAGATGTTTCCTGGCATTTGCTCCATGAGTCTCCATTTGGGTCAGTTGCTGATGATCAGAAAATTACAATTTGGAATTCTTGTTCAAACAATATTTCCAAACCAAGCCATTCAGTTTATGCTCACACTGTTGAAGTGAACTGCCTCTCTTCCAATCCTTATACTGAGTTCATTCTTGCCACAGGATCAGCTGACAAGACTGTTGCCTTGTGGGATCTCAGAAATCTGAAATTCAAGTTTCTTTCCTTGAATTACATAAGGATGAAATATTCCAGTTTCAGTGGTCACCTCAAAATGAAACTATTTTGGCTTCCAGAGGTACTCATCATTGGCTGAATGTCTGGGATTTAATTAAATTTGGAGAGGAACAATCTCCAGAAGATACAGAACGTAGGCCACCAGAGTTGTGGTTTATTCATTGTGGTAATACTGCCAAGATACCTGATTTATTTTAGATTCCCAATGAACCTTGGGTGAGTTGTTCTGTGTCAGAAGACAATATTCTGCAAGTGTGGCAGATAGCAGAGAACATCATTTGTAATGATGAAGACCCTGAAGGAAGTGTGGATCCAGAAGGACAAGGATCCTATATGTTGGCACTTGTGGCTTTAAACTCCCCCTTTTTTTTCTTTCAATGCTGAGATTGATTTAATACTGGTTTTGAGATGCAAATTTACTTGCCTATCCCTCTGCAGTTTACCATCACCGATGCTACTAGCTCAGCCATTGGATGTTTTCTAAATACTAACTGGGGGACTTGATTCAGCAAAGCCACAAAGATATTTAAATTTTCTTCAGAAATTTTCTAGAATCAAACCTTGGTCTGAAGTAGACAGAGAAAGGGGAATATATGTGCATGGTAATTTTTCTTTTTATGCTATATTCCCAAGTTTTTCGGATTCTATAATGTTAGAGTAGATAAGCAATAGAGCCACTTTGGGAGGCATCTGAGCCATGAAGTATAATATGGCAGGATGTGTTTATTCAGAAAATAGGGGAGACATTCAAGTCATATAGATTCCTACTCTAAGATAGTTATACCTAACTTTCAAGGATGCACATTTTCCTATGTAGACCAATCTTCTCTCAGTTAAGTCACAACTTTATTTTACATGTTCCTCTTTCCCATATATTTTTACTTATTAGACCATTTCTTGAGCAAAAATCTTTCCTTTCTGTGAAATGGCTTTTTTTTTTTTAAACTTGGGACCATCTGGTTGTAAAGACATGTTTTTACCTGGCAGTTATATTACAGGTAGACTGCCAGTTAAACTGAGAAGAATGACTCAGTAGCTCATATTTGTTTTTAAAATTAAATTAATTCTGGATAAGAATTTGCTTTTTTTTTAGGACTCAGGCCTTTACCACTAGTTTGGTATCATCATCCCTTTGAGTGACCTGTTTCACCATCAGGCCTATTATTCTCCATGACTAATAGTGTAAGTGCTTACAATGGAATAAATTATTTTTCTACATTAAAAAATCTGTTATAGGGTGGTCTGTTCTGGGGCACAATTCCCTTCAATGTGTGGAACTATGAGACCTGAGAGAGAACAAATTATCTCTTTCCAACATTCGAAGGAGGGATAGTAATAGGATAAACATTCCCATCCCCATAAAGAGAAAGTGGAAGGAAAACAAGGGCACAGGTCCCAAACAATTGCAAAGCCCTGCAGAGCATACTCCTTTAGATTTCAAGTTCTGATAGTCAGCTATAGAATAGTGTTTTACACTCCAGGCCTGATGGAGCAGCAGCCCAATCCTTTCTAGGCAGCCATACTCTCCCTGAATACTTGCTGAAGGTTCCACCCTCATCAAACAATAGGTGGTGGCCAAGCTCTCCACAATTCCCCACGCATCTGAGAAAACTGGGGTTGTAAGACTCTTCCTGAATAACAGTATATAAGGCCCCCTTTCTTCAATGCCATGGTATACTCACCCTTTCTACACACATGGGTTGGGGGCTTGCTCTCTTGGCCTAAGAAGCTGTCTTTAGTCCATACCTCAGCTTCCACGGTAAATGCCCTTTGAGTCATTTTTCCTTCTATCTGTCCCTTTTCAGTCCAGGCTGGCAGCAATTCCTTACATACAGATCTCACACAAAAAAAACTTGTCATTTTCACATAGGTGTCCAAGCCTTCAGGCAAAAAGATTTCCACAGATCCTTTCTAGATAACTGCATTTCCAATCCTCACTTGCATTGAAATGGCCGACTTGTTCTATGTTCATTAAACCCTCACATTCAGCACTATTCTGTTTCTCTGGGCACTCACTTTACAGAAGCTCAGAATTTTCTACCCAACAAATTCTGATTTCTTTGTGCCCAGGAGTTCAATTTTCAGATTATCCCTTTTCTCTCACATTCTACTGTAAGGTACATGGAGAAATCAGGCAATATTTCCCACATTTAATTTGGAAATCTCAGCTAAATATCCAATCTTGTCACTTTCAAATCTGGCTTCTATCTGATATCAGGACTCAATTTTGCCAAGTTCTCTGCCACTTTAAGATAAGGCTAACCTTCCTTCTAGTTTGCAATGCCACATTCATCATTTTTGTCTAAGGCCTCATCAGAAGTACCTTTAGCTTGATGCTGAGAAAATTGCCCAAATCAAGGCATAATGAGGATGATGCACTCTTCCTGAAGAATGGCTGCTGTCAATCCTGGACTTCTCTGTCACATGGCAAGGCACATGGTGGCATCTGTTGGTCTCTCCTTTCTCTTCCTGGTCTTATTAATTTCAGTTTCTTGCTACTGTGGGGTGCACGAGCTCATTCCTTCCCTCCCTCCCCCTGCATCCATCTCATTTATAAAGGACCCCATAAGAGGATTAAGATCGATCCTGAATGATGTGGGTCACACCATAACTGAAATAGCCTCATCAAAAGATCGACTTACAATGGCTCCACATCCAGAGAAAGAAATTAACTTTAGGAACAAGTTTTTCTAGGGTACATATAGTTTCAATACACCATGACTACTAAAACAGATCAACGTAGTCTGGGCACTTTAATTTGGAGGAAATAATTTGGAGAGTGCAGTCATCATAATCTCTATCAACAAAAAGATCAAAACCATTCACTCTTTCATAGGAAAGACAGAAGGACTTAACCAGTATGCCCAGAGCAGATTGGCTCTCCTGCCCTCTGTTCCTATATAGAGCAGAACCCTTCTTCATCTTGACATTCAGCAGAACAGAACACTAGTTCTTCATTCAATTGGGTAACTATAGCAACATCAGATACAATAGATTTTTAAACAGAATATTGCCAAAGGTAAGAAGGATATTTCATAATAACAGTATTAATACATCAATATGTATTAATACATAGACAACTAATAAAAAAGCTTCAAAATATGTAGAATTTTAGGGAGATCTAAACTCTTTCAGCAATTGATGAAGTTATCCCCAACATAAGTAAAGGCATTGATAATATAAACTACACTACCAATCACCTTGGCCTAACAAGTATTTGTAGAGCATTAAGAACTAGAACTGATGAAAACACATTCATTCCAAGTGAACACGGTATGTTCAAAAGAATAGACATATGCTATGAAATAAAACAAGCTTCAAAAAATGTCGAATGAAATCATACAGAGAACATTCTAAGACCACAATAAAATTAAAGTAAAAAAATAATAACAAGAAGATATCTAATAGAGCCCCTAATGTTTGGAAATTAAATTACACACCTTCAAACAATCTATGGATCAAAGAAGACATCACAAGGAAAATCAGGAAATATTTCTACAAATGATAATGAAATGCAATATGTACAACTACATATATCAAACATTGTTGGATACAACTAAAGCAGTGCTTGGAGGGAAATTTAAAACTCTTATGTCCATATTTGAAAAGTACAAAGGCCCCAAATCAATGACCTAATGGTCCACCTCTAGAAGCTGGGAAAAAGAAATTAGTTAAAGGAACAAAGAAATGAAGGTTAGATCGGAAATCAATGAACTATGTGACAGACAAAAAATTGAGAAAAATGAAGTTAAAAATTGATTCTTAGAAATGATCAGCAAAATTGATAAAATATCTAGCAGACCAATGAAGAGATAAAATGAGAGAACGCAATTAACTATAGGTGTGAAAAAGTGGTTATTACGACAGATCATAAAGACATTGAAGGAATGATATGAGAAAGGTATGAATAATTTTATTGCCATAAATTTGAGAACTTAAATGAATTGGAAATTTTTTTTGAAAACTAACATTAAATCTGATACATGATTAAACAGAAAAGATGAATATCCCAAGATCTATTTTAAAAATTTATTTCATTATCAGAAAGTTTTACATGAAGAAAATACAAGACCCCAGTGATTTCACTGGTTAATTCTATGAAATATTTAAGGGAAAAATAATGGTAATTGTATATAAACTCATTCATAAAAGAGACAAAAGGAAGTGCTTTCCAAATCTTTTTTTTTTTTCATTACATAGGCAGGCACCAGAACCGAACCCAGGTCTCCAGCATGGCAGGCAAGAACTCTGCCAATGAGCCATTGGGGCCCACCCTCCAGATTATTTTGAAGCCAGCAAAACTCATACCAAAATGTGACAATGATATCACAAAAAAATTAAATTACAGACCCAAATCCCTCATGAGCATAGATGTAAAACACTTAATTAAATATTTCCAAATAGATTACAGTGATACATTACAAAGATAATGTATTATGAAGAAGTAGGGTTTATCCCAGGAATGCGAAGTTGATTAAACATTGGAAATTATCGGCTGCAATAATAGATCATTTTTAGCAAACAATGGAGCAAACCATATATTTATCTCAATATATGTAGGGAAAAAATGAAAAAATTTCAACAGCATTACTCTTAGCAATTGGTGAAATAACTATCCCAAAATAAGGAAAGAATCTTTTTCACTTTGATAAAGAGATGTAGCAAGAAACAAACAAAAAACAAATCCCTATAGCTAATATCATACTCACAGTGAAATAATGAATGCTTCCAAGTGAAGGCTGAGATCAAGGTAAGACTGCCAATTCCTGCCACTTCTATAGAATATTTTACCAGAATTTCTAGCCATTGAACTAAGATGGCTAGAACATGAAAAAGGGGATTAAAAAATATGGAGATCTTATATGAATAAGTAAAATGTTCTCTCTTTGTAAATTAAATGCTTATTTATTTAAAAACCCTAAGAAATATGCAAAATAACTGCTAGATCTAATAAATTCATTTAGGAAGGTTATTGAATGTATATAGCAAATATATTTAAATATATAATTAATATCAGACAAAATTAATTTATTTTATACACTAGCAGCAAATTATTAAAAATTAATAAATTGAATTCATTTGCAATGGGATAAAATGTATAAAGCACTTAGCAAATGAGTTTAATCAAAAAAATGTGCAATATTTCTACACTGAAAAGCACAAAATATTATAGGGAGAAATTCAAGAAAATACAAGTAAATGAAGAGATATACCTGTTCATGTATAGGAATAATCTATATCGTTAAAAATATAAATTTCCTACAAATTGATCTGTAGTTTTAGATGCTATCCCAATCAAAATCTAAGTATGTTTTTTATGTAGAAGTTGGGAAGCTGATTCTAAAATTTATGTGGAAAGGTAAAGGACTCAGTATACTCAAAGCAACCCTAATAAAGAAGATTGCTATAAAGCTATAGTAATTGAGAAAAATAGTATGGCATAAAAATTAACAGAAGAATCAATGAGATGGAACAGAAAAACCATAAATAGACCCATATAATTATATGGCTATTTGACTGTCACTAAAGTAATAAAACAATCTAATGAAAAAATGAGAAGTTATTCAACAAATGGTATCAGATACTGGATATAC